>JAPXFY010000018.1:7220708-7225708 GCA_030674185.1 Monoplex corrugatus
CACACTCAAAAACACACACACACACACACACACCACACACACACACACACACACACACACACATATGCATTGGACTCTTCTGTCAGTCTCACAGAAGATTAAATGGACTGATACTATTACTAGTGAAACTAAAGTCAGTGTCTGATGTGGGTCTTCATGAAGGAGTAACAAGGGACCATTACTTCATAATACTCAATTCATAATTGAGACTAACACTAGTAACAGAGGAGATAACTGGTCCCACTCAACATGAGCAGAATGAACTTGCCAGCTGTACAGGCTAGTGGGCGTTTTGATTTTGATGGCTCCGTCACGCAGATCTGAAACCCAAAGTACAAACTTATGACGTTATATGTGAAAAAAACTGGCAAGAAGATTGGAACAAACAGACAGCAAACTTTTCCAAATCCACCCAGTCCTTCCCATCTATTCGTGAGGTTCAAAAGAAAGAGACAGTGGTGCTATACAGATTTTACACATTTGATCTTCTCTCGTGGGGATGCTGAGGGATCTTTCAGAGTAAATAGTATCCCCATCTTCTATAAATTCTTTGCTAGAAATGCCCTGTTTTCTGTCACTCACTTTATTTTTGGCTTACTTTTTTGTTTTCTGTCTTCTCTTCCTTTCTCATCTGCCATGCTGGTCCATTCATCTGTATGTAACCCCCTGTGGGGATGCTGGGGGCTCTTTCAATATGAATAGTATCCCTACTTTCTGGAAATTCTGTGCCAGAAATTTCCTCTCTTCTGTTGCTCTCTTTGTTTCTGCCATATTCCTTTGCTTTGTGTCATTTCTTCCTGTCATTTTCTGTCTTGCTGATCCATTCACCTGTATGTGTTTGATAAAGTCTTGCATACGTTTTCTTAGGATTGATAACTGGGTATATTATGTGTTAAGTGCATTTTTGGCTCTAGGGAAGTGAGATATGCGGAAGCAATTTTAGATAACTTATGCATATATATATATATATATATATATATATATATGTATATATATATATATATATATATATTATATATATATATATATTTAATGTATATATATATATTTATGTGTGTGTGTGTGTGTGTGTGTGTGTGTGTGTGTGTGTAGTGTCACTGTGTGTGTGCATGTATACATGTATATAATCTGCCACATTTTGCAGAACCACTGCACGTTCTGTGCATGTATACCAATGCAACACACTACCACCACAAGTTCAGTACATATGTACCAATACACTAGTTGACTATTGACGGTTACTGCCTAAACAAGGCAAACTGGAATGGAATTTTACATACTGAAAAACAAACCTAAAGAGACATTTTCATCTTGTCATATTATCTTTATTATTGTTTGCAGAGTGTGGCAGTATGGATCCAACATTCCAGCCGGGGACGGCCACTCTGCCATCATCCAAGGTGGAGATTAGTGTCCAGTGCAGGTACGTCCTCCGTTTCATATGTTGATTTAATCTTTTTGCATGTAGGATGCTTGCTGTGCTGCTGTGAGGCCTGAACTATGTTGGTTCCAGCGAGATGTCTGTGCGAGTCTTCAGCAATATGTGGCAAGACAATATGGAGTGTCCAACCCTCTGGCAAGGCAATATGGAGTGTCCAACCCTCTGGCAAGACAGTATAGAGTGTCCAACATTCTGGCAAGATAGTATAGAGTGTCCAACCCCCTGGCAAGACAATATAGTGTCCAACCCTCTGGCGAGACAGTATAGAGTGTCCAACCCCCTGGCAAGACAATATAGAGTGTCCACCCCTCTGGCAAGACAGTATAGAGTGTCCAACCCTCTGGCAAGACAGTATAGAGTGTCCAACCCCCTGGCAAGACAATATAGAGTGTCCAACCCTCTGGCAAGACAGTATAGAGTGTCCGACCCTCTGGCAAGACAATATGTCGTGTCCACCCCTCTGGCAAGACAGTATAGAGTGTCCAACCCCTGGCAAGACAATATGGAGTGTCCAACCCTCTGGCAAGACAATGTAGTGTCCAACCCTCTGGCAAGCAATATGGAGTGTCCAACCCTCTGGCAAGACAGTATAGAGTGTCCAACCTTCTGGCAAGACAATATAGAGTGTCCACCCCTCTGGCGAGACAGTATGGAGTGTCCAACCCTCTGGCAAGGCAATATAGAGTGTCCAACCCTCTGGCAAGACAATGTAGAGTGTCCAACCTTCTGGCAAGACAGTATAGAGTGTCCAACCCCCTGGCAAGACAATATAGAGTGTCCAACCTTCTGGCAAGACAATATAGAGTGTCCAACCCTCTGGCAAGACAATGTAGAGTGTCCAACCTTCTGGCAAGACAGTATAGTGTCCAACCCTCTGGCAAGACAGTATGGAGTGTCCAACCCTCTGGCAAGACAGTATGGAGTGTCCAACCCTCTGGCAAGACAGTATGGAGTGTCCAACCCTCTGGCAAGACAGTATGGAGTGTCCAACCCTCTGGCAAGACAGTATGGGTGTGTCCAACCCTCTGGCAAGACAATGTAGAGTGTCCAACCCTCTGGCAAGACAATGTAGAGTGTCCAACCCTCTGGCAAGACAATGTAGAGTGTCCAACCCCCTGGCAAGACAATATAAGTGTCCACCCCTCTGGCAAGACAATATGGAGTGTCCAACCTTGTGGCAAGACAGTATAGTGTCCAACCCTCTGGCAAGACAATGTAGAGTGTCCAACCTTCTGGCAAGACAGTATAGTGTCCAACTAACTGGAAGACAGTATGGAGTGTCCAACCCTCTGGCAAGACAGTATGGAGTGTCCAACCCTCTGGCAAGACAGTATGGAGTGTCCAACCCTCTGGCAAGACAATGTAGAGTGTCCAACCCTCTGGCAAGACAGTATGGAGTGTCCAACCCTCTGGCAAGACAATGTAGAGTGTTCAACCCTCTGGCAAGACAGTGTAGAGTGTTCAACCCTCTGGCAAGACAATGTAGAGTGTCCAACCCTCTGGCAAGACAGTATGGAGTGTTCAACCCTCTGGCAAGACAGTATGGAGTGTTCAACCCCCTGGCAAGACAATGTAGAGTGTTCAACCCTCTGGCAAGACAGTATGGAGTGTTCAACCCTCTGGCAAGACAGTATGGAGTGTTCAACCCTCTGGCAAAACAATACGGAGTGTCCAACCCTCTGGCAAGACAATATGGAGTGTCCACCCCTCTGGCAAGACAATATGGAGTGTCCACCCCTCTGGCAAGACAATGTAGAGTGTTCAACCCTCTGGCAAGACAATGTAGAGTGTTCAACCCTCTGGCAAGACAATGTAGAGTGTTCAACCCTCTGGCAAGACAATATGGAGTGTCCACCCCTCTGGCAAGACAATATGGAGTGTCCACCCCTCTGGCAAGACAATATGGAGTGTCCACCCCTCTGGCAAGACAATGTAGAGTGTCCAACCCTCTGGCAAGACAATGTAGAGTGTCCACCCCTCTGGCAAAACAATATGGAGTGTCCAACCCTCTGGCAAGACAATGTAGAGTGTCCACCCCTCTGGCAAAACAGTATGGAGTGTCCAACCCTCTGGCAAAACAATATGGAGTGTCCACCCCTCTGGCAAGACAGTATGGAGAGTCCTATCCTCATGTTCTGAAAAGTGTGGCTTGCCAAGTATAATGCATCAAATGCCAGCTTCACTGGACAGGATGTGTCTGCATGGAAGACAACTATAGAGAGAGCTAAAAGAACGGACACCTTGACCGGGGAAGACCACTAACCCTTTGACTCCTGTACCTTATCTACCTACTGCGAAAACTTAACCCTTTGTTTGACTCCCTCACCCTGCACACCAGTTTCCTGCAGGAAGCTGAAGTTTTTGCGATTGGTGAATAAGGTGCAGGAGTCAAAAGTTTAACAGTCATCATCACCATCGTTATCTGAAACAGAACTGCCAGTGTTTTTCCACGTTTGCAGATATTTTCAGTTTTTGTGTGTGTCTCCGTAGCATGTGTGTGTGTTTTTGTGTTTGTGTGCATGCATGCATGCATGGTGTGTGTGTGTGTGTGTGTGTGTGTGTGTGTGTGTGTGTGTGTGTGTGTGTGTGTGCGTGCCTCTGTGTGTGCGTGCCTCTGTGTGTGTGTGTGTGTGTGTGTGTGTGTGTGTGTGTGTGTGTGTGTGTGTGTGTGTGTGTGGTGCTTGTGTGTGTGTGTGCGTGCCTCTGTGTGTGTGTGTGCGTGCCTCTGTGTGTGTGTGTGTGTGTGCGTGTGTGTGTGTGTGAGAACATTTGCATGCGTGTGTTTCTGCTTGTTGTTTTCTTTTGTCGCGCTTTACATTGAGTTTGCTTGTCCTTGATTTTCTTTCTTGTTATGTTCTTACTGAATTGTATTTTACATCACTACATGGAGTTGTTATTGAGAATTCCATGGACATCAAAGAAAACAAACGAGACAGTTTTGATGGAGGCAGACACAAGAAGATCGTTCATAAGGAGGATTATGAAAAGACAGGCAACATTTATAGGACATTTTGTGAGGAAAGGAGAATTGGAGCACACAACAGGAAAGCTGGAGGGAAAGAGAGCACCAGGTAGACCCAGGGAAAAACATTGGATGGACTTGCAGAGTGGCTGAAGACAGAGAGGGTGTAAGATGTGCTTGCGGCAACAAGGGATAGATACATATGGGAGGCCATGATCACCAACACCATGTGGCAAGGCACTTGATGATGATGATGATGATGATGACATAGAAAATAACTGTATATATCCTTGTTTTGCTGGGGTTTTTTTTGTTTTATAGACATTGATGATATGTTTACTTTTAAAAAGGTTTTTGTGCATGTTTGTTTTCCTCAACCTATCTGCCAGCTTCTTGCAACATCAGGTACAATAGCAAAACAAATTTAACTCTTTCATTCCCTTGCCCTGTCCACCTGCTTCTAGCAAGAAAGCTGTGGGTAGGATAAGACAGTGAAAAGATTGAGTTAGCTGGTGGATAGGATAAGAGTAAAAGGTTTTAGTTTTTGCAGCTGATGGATAGGGTGAAAATGAAAGGGTTAAGTTTTTACAGTTGATG
>JAPXFY010000018.1:7230708-7260708 GCA_030674185.1 Monoplex corrugatus
GAGGGAATCACATGGTTATAATATATAATTGTATATGCTATGCTCTCTATAATTTTCCATTGCTTTTATTCTTGCTTTTATTGCTTTTATTCTTTCTCCCCATTTATAGCCATGCGTGTGTGTGTGGTGTGTGTGTGTGTGTGTGTGTGTGTGTGTGTGTGTGTGTGGTGTGTGTGTGTGTGTGTGCGTGCGTGCGTGCGTGTGTGCTTGCGTGTGTGTCTGCTTCAGCGCTTAGATTTGATTTTATCAAGATTTTGCGCTATATAAATATTGTAATTATTATTATTATTATTATTAATTTAACCAAAAAAGTATTTATGTCTATTTAATTCTATCTTGGGGCTTTGTGTTTAATCTGATACTGTAACTCTACTTGTGTGCGCTACTACCAGTAAATTACTTATATTGTGATTGTTTCCTTGTTAACATGTTATTTGATTATACCTGTCCAATAATTTATTTGATTATACCTGTCCAATAACTTATATTATGGGTGATTTTTTAATAGAAAATAACTTTGAATAGGCCTAGTTTCAGCAACCAGTTACCTCTTTGATTTCTGCAGTTGTGACTATGATCTGCACTTAAAAGGCATCCCCTGTATGACTAGGCAACAAGAGATAGAGACAGATGGAAGGCCATGATGCAACGCCATACGGCAAGGCACCTGATGATGATGATAATATCATAATATGACTGTTGGGGTCTGGTTGTTAAGTAAAAATTTTTGCTGAAATTGTGATTTAGTTTTCTTTGTTTTTCTAAAAGAGAGTTCTTGAATATTGTATAGAACTGATACTGTTGTACGGTTGTGAGGCATGGACAGTCAACACGCAAAGCCAGAACAAAATTGAGGCAGCTTAAAAGTGGTTTCTAAGAAGAATGTTGAGAGTGCATGGACAGCAAAGAAAACAAGCAAGACAGACTTGAAGGAGGCAGACTCAAGAAGATCATTAATATAATAAAAGAAGATTAGGAAAAGACAAGCAACATTTTTAGGCTTATTATGAGGAAAGGGGAATTAGAGCACCTGTTCACAACAGGAAAGTTGGAGGGAAAAATCACAAGGTAGACCCAGGGAGAAAATATTGGGACTTGCACCTCGACAGGGGATAGATTCATGTGGAAGGCCATGATCACAAGCGCCATGTGGCAGCGCACATGATGATGATGTTTTTTCTAAAAACGATGAATCAGTGGGGTTCCGTGTTCCAGAGTCAATATCCTTGACAGTAAATATCTGATTTTAAAAAGAATTTTCACCATTAGCAAAGAGCATTGAAGGTACATTTAGATTATCAGTGACATTTACGTTTTGAAAACCTGTCTGGTGACAAGCAGTTCATTCTGTAGTGAAGCCAGAAGGTCACACGTAATTCTGGATTTGAGGGTTGGGGAAGGGAATTATCATCTCATCAACGCCTGTTGCCCCATCTGGGACATAAGTTGTTAGTAAATGCTCATCAGCTGTCACAGTCCTGAGGGGGAAGGGAATCTTTTATGAATTTGTTGTATTTCCACACAGACTGACTTATCCCAGTTTGTTGTTATGGATTTTTTGTTATCATTGTTTTTTGTTTTATGTTGACCTTAGTTGGAGCAGTTTTTGTCTTTTGTTTTGCTTGTGAATATAAATGTTGAATATGAAAAGTTGGCTCGTTCACAATACCCATCCTAAACGCTCCAATCATGTCTGGTGGTGTCATTGATTCATAGATCCTGTTCTGTCCCTATTTAAAGATCTTAAACAATGCTCATGGATTTTGTGCCGAGATCAAGGAGTGCTATTGGATAACTTGCTGGCAGATTTGGGTGGAGCACATATGGAATTGTCTGAGTGCGATGAGTCCGTCTTGAACAAACTCTTCAGACTTTTAAGCTTGCAGATTTCACGTAGTGTCACTTTGCTGGTTTCTAGTCGTTCTTTTATTTATACTTATGTGTCAAATATCTACCACCGTTTGACAAATTATCTTTTCATTTCATTTTCTTTCTCTCCATACCAATTTTTCATTATTTCATCTCATCATGAAGTGTCAGAGTTTTCTTGACGCTTGCATCCTTTACGAATTCCATGCCACTGATTTTTTTTTTTGTTTTTTTTTTCTTGCATTCCGCCAAGAAATAGCCAGTTTTCAAACTTTTCCTGATCCTTACATCCAACAGAAATTTTCAAACTCACTTCTGTCTTTTGGAAGTGTACACATTTACGCATTTCCTTACAAGTTGGCATTTTTCTTCTTTTGGTGTCGTGAGCTTTGTTGGGTTTTCTTTTTTATATTGCGTTTTTTTTTCCGCTTTGTTTTGTTTTGTTTCTTCCAGCATTTCTATATAGAATCTTTCCGTTATTGCCTTTTTTTTATCCATGTTCTTACTGCTTTTGACACGGTCAGTTTCTTTGATCTCTTGTATACTTTGAAAATGGTCAGTTTTCTTTAGATCTTTTGTATATCTTTTGACACGGTCAGTTTTTAATCTCTTGTATATTTTGACACCAACAGTTTCTTTGATCTTTCTATGTACACATTTCTGACATTTCTTACGGTCATTTTCTTTGATCTCTTTTTTGGGTTTTCTTTTTATACTTTTGACGATTCTTTGTTGTCTAGTTTTTTTGTCTTGTTATTTCTGCATTTCTGTTATAGATCTTTCCGTATTGCCTGGTTTCAATGTTTGTACACTCTTTGACACTGTGCGGATTTCTTTCTCTTGTATACTTTTGACATGGTCAGTTTCTTTGAATCTAGTTTTATGTTGTTCATAAACTCTGACAGAGATTCATTGACTTTGACAAGTCCATATGCACGCCTTCCAAGTCAGTGTATAGTTATCTAGCAGACTCTTCCCGTGGGGATGCCCGGGGCTCTTTCAGTATGAATAGTACCCACACCTTCTGGACATTCTGTGCTGGAAATTTCCTCTTTTCTGTCACTCTCTTTGTCTCTGCCTTGTTCCTTTGCTTTCTGTCATTTTTTTCTATCATTTTCTGCCATGCTGGTCCATTCACCTGTATGTGTTTGATAAAGTCTTATGAACTTTCTCTTAGATTGATAATTGAGCACATCTATTGAGTGCATTTTTGGATCAAGGGAAATGTGATATATGGAAGCACTTTTAGATAATTTAGGTCCATTTTTATGTATGTTTTAGTGTCCCTAGTAATGTTTAAACATGTATTCAGGTGTGTTTTCTAAATCCCCTGTGTGATAAATTGGATGGAGTGGTCAGCACCAGGAGTATCTCCTTAGATTATGTGTGTGAATGCATTGATATATGTACTTAATTTTCTTTTCCTTTTTTTTTCCTGTTGAAGTATTGTATGTTTTGAAATGGTTGTAGCCCTGATATGGCTGTACACAGTCAGCTGGGCTTTAGACAAAAATAACGATAACAATAAATAATAGTCCGGTAGACTCCATCCTGTTCAAAATCCTACATGCTGGCAAAACCTTGAAGTGTGGGGAGGGAGATTACAGGGTCTGTGAAACACTAGGCTGGCATCACTGGATTGACTGACGCATTAAGGTGGGCAGTGAACAGGCCAGTTTTTATGTTACAGGCTGGATTTGAACTTAAGACACCAGGTCTTGAGTCTATGGATCTGTCAACGCGGCCAGGCAGCTTGCAGGAAAAAAAGCCACAAGCAGGATGATGCAAGAAAAATTGTGTGTAAAGGGCCTCTAGTCCACCCGGCTGTGAAAGTGTACCTGACCCTTTTCAGGGTTGGGGAAGGTAAATCAGCCAGGGAGAGAGGAGGCCGGTGCTGTCCTTATGATAATGTTGGCCAGAGGAAAAGTTGAGGTCTCTGCCACATCCATACAGCCTCAGGGTTATGGGACAAGCTCTTACCTTGGCTGTGGTACATTTCCCAGTCGTCCATTGATTTTTGTCAGTGAGCATATGTTAATTGTTTCATTCCTTCATCCTGTCCTCCAGCTTGCTGCTGGAAGTGATAGGGTGAAAGGGTTAATGTTAGTTGTCCATTGATTTCTGTCACTGACAATTAAGAGTGATGTCATCCATCTGTCCCTCCATCCATCATCGTTAATTATACTTTATGAGCATGCATTGATGTCCGTGCATGCAGACACACACCCATTACTCGTACTGTCACACACATGCATGATTGCTTATGCATGGGACGCATATACACTCATACTCAAATGGACACTCACAAGCACATATGTATTACTTGTTCTCTCTCTTTGCTTTCTCTTCCTCTTGTCTTCTTCCCCCTGTTCCCCCTTCTCTCTCCCCCACCCCCTTTCTCTCCCTCTGTTGGTACAGCTGTAAGCTTATATATCTTGGAGTTCGAGAAAGTTTTAATTGATATAGGGCTTTGCTCCCAAATTCACCAAGAATACAATGTCGAGATAAAATGTACACATACATATATACATAAACATACAGATGGGAAACAGCATATTGTGCTGATTTAGTTCAAAGGACTTTTTGTCTTAATTCTAAGGTGCATGCAATCGACAGTATGTTCCTCTGTACTGTATTGATGGGAAAATGTGGTTGTGAGATTCTAAGGCACATGCAGTCAGCAGTATTGTTGTCTGCACTACATATTGATGGGAAAATGTGGTTGTGAGATTCTAAGGCACATGCAGTCAGCGGAATTGTTGTCTGCACTACATATTGATGGGAAAATGTGGTTGTGAGATTCTAAGGCACACGCAGTCAGCAGTATTGTTGTCTGCACTACATATTGATGGGAAAGTGTGGTTGTGAGATTCTAAGGCACACGCAGTCAGCAGTATTGTTGTCTGCACTACATATTGATGGGAAAGTGTGGTTGTGAGATTCTAAGGCACATGCAGTCAGCAGTATTGTTGTCTGCACTACATATTGATGGGAAAATGTGGTTGTGAGATTCTAAGGCACACGCAGTCAGCAATATTGTTGTCTGCACTACATATTGATGGGAAAATGTGGTTGTGAGATTCTAAGGCACACGCAGTCAGCAGTATTGTTGTCTGCACTACATGTTGATGGGAAAGTGTGGTTGTGAGATTCTAAGGCACACGCAGTCAGCGGAATTGTTGTCTGCACTACATATTGATGGGAAAGTGTGGTGATGAAATTCTGAGGCACACACAATCAACAGTATGTTCATCGCTGAAAATGTGGTTATGAATTGTTCATTGTGTGATAATTCAGACTGAAGGGACAGAAATGGTCGAAGGCTCATGAACAGTATATTCCATGACGCATAAAATGTTTTTCTGATTCTGTCATTCGTTTGTTTGTTTTTTAAAGAGTTGCAGTTTTTGTCAGCTGTGTGTCTGCATGCTGGTTTGCCCTCACTGGGCAGGCAGTATTTTACAGGGTGTTTCCACATTTTCATAAATCACCAGACTGAGACCCAAAACAAGTGTGACTGCCCGCGCCCAAACAAACGGGAACCAGAAGAACAAGCAAACCAAAGCAAGCGCGTATTCAACACAAGACAAGACAAGCGCAAATTTTCAGCCAACCGGCCTTTGTCAAGCGCGAATGCATGGTCACAAACAGACCACAAACACCAAACAACGGATAATAAAAAGAGGACTAAAAACTTCCCTGCAGCCTCGTCCGGTGGATAAAAAAGGACCAAATCATTCGCGCTTGACAAAGGCCGGTTGGCCGAAAATTTGCGCTTGTCTTGTCTTGTTGTGTTGAATACGCGCTTGCTTTGGTTTGCCTGTTCTTCTGGTTCCCGTTTCACCAGACTGACATGGCTTTCAGGATCTTTAACGTACGTACTTGATGTTCTGCATGCGTACACACACAAACATGGTTCAGGCACTAGAAGATGTCCAAACATGCTAATCTGGTAGATAAGAAAAATTTCCACTGGTCACCCACCAGCAGAGAGGTACCCAGGCAGGATCAAACCCCAGACCTTTCAAATGGAGCCTGATGTCTTTCTTGAGTACCACGCCCTGTCTTTCTAATTTGAAACTGGTAATTATTGTATGATGGAAATACGGAGATGGAGACTTGTGGATGATGGCATTCTATGTTGCCGGTTAGTCGGTTCTTTTGATAAGGAGCTGATATCTGGAGTTCGCTCCCTGCCTACAGCATTAACCCTTTGACTCCCACACCCCATCCACCAACTGCAAAATCTTAACCCTTTGACTCCCACACCCTATCCACCAACTGCAAAATCTTAACCCTTTGACTCCCTCACCCTATCCACCAACTGCAAAATTTTAACCCTTTGACTCCCTTACCCTATCCACCATCTGCAAAATCTTAACCCTTTGACTCCCACACCCTATCCACCAACTGCAAAATCTTAACCCTTTGACTCCCACACCCTATCCACCAACTGCAAAATCTTAACCTTTTGACTCCCACACCCTATCCACCAACTGCAAAATCTTAACCCTTTGATTCCCTCACCCTAGTCACCAGCTTCAGCTTCCTGCAGGAAGCTGGTGGATAGGGTGAGGGAGTCAGAGGGTTAAGTTTTTGCTTTGCTAGCATGGATGACAGTGCGGGTAGCTGGTTGACAGGTTGAGGGAGTCGGAGGGTTAAAAACTGACCTGTTCATTGCCCATCTTAATGTTTCCATCATTCTGGTGGTGTCAGCTTAGTGTTTCATAGGGTCCTCCCCTTCCCTCCCCTCCACATTTCCAGACATTGCCAGTGCATAGGGTCTGAGTCTGCCAGATAATTGCTGGCAGATCTGGGTGGAGCATGCATGGAATTGTCCAATTGCATTGAATCCATCTTAAAGAAACTCCGAACTCCATATAACATTGTCAGTTGTTATTTTTGTTGGTTCAGGGTAGACATGCAAATAATTATAGTTGACCATTTCACACCTGCATTCTGTCTACCAACTGCAAAAACTTAACCCTTTGACTCCCAAATCGTATCTACCAGCTTCCTGCACTGAACCCTTTCAATCCCTTACCCTGGGGTTAGGGATTGGAAGGGGGATAGGGTTAGGGATTGGAAGGGGGATAGGGTTAGGGATTGGAAGGGGATAGGGTTAGGGATTGGAAGGGGGATAGGGTTAGGGATTGGAAGGGGAATAGGGTTAGGGATTGGAAGGGGGATAGGGTTAGGGAGTGGAAGGGGGATAGGGTTAGGGAGTGGAAGGGTTAAGTTTTTGCTGTTCTGTCATGGCTGACAATGCAGGATGCTGGTGGATAGGGTGAGGGAGTCAAAATGATTAAAGATACACGGAGAATATACTAAAGTCTTCATACTGTTGGAGAAATGGGATTACCACCTGTGATTTATGTTTGAATTGAGATTGGAGAAGTGGAATTATCAACTGTTATTTGTATGGTAATTGAGATGGGTTATCAGCTGTTATTTGTGTGATAATTGTGGTGGGTTATCAGCTGTTATTTGTGTGATAATTGTGGTGGGTTATCAGCTGTTATTTGTGTGATAATTGTGGTGGGTTATCAGCTGTTATTTGTGTGATAATTGTGATGGGTTATCAGCTGTTATTTGTGTGATAATTGTGATGGGTTATCAGCTGTTATTTGTGTGATAATTGTGATGGGTTATCAGCTGTTATTTGTGTGATAATTGTGGTGGGTTATCAGCTGTTATTTGTGTGATAATTGTGGTGGGTTATCAGCTGTTATTTGTGTGATAATTGTGGTGGGTTATCAGCTGTTATTTGTGTGATAATTATAGTGGGTTATCAACTGTTATTTGTGTGATAATTGAGTTTGGTTATCAACTGTTATTTGTGTGATAATTATAGTGGGTTATCAATGTTATTTGTGTGATAATTGTGGTGGGTTATCAACTGTTATTTGTGTGATAATTATAGTGGGTTATCAACTGTTATTTGTGTGATAATTGTGGTGGGTTATCAACTGTTATTTGTGTGATAATTGTGGTGGGTTGTCACTATTATTATGTGGTAATTGAGATGGAGATGAGTTATCACTGTTATTGTGTGGTAATTGAGATGGAGGTGAGTTATCACTGTTATTGTGTGGTAATTGAGATGGAGATGAGTTATCACTGTTATTATGTGGTAATTGAGATGGAGGTGAGTTATCACTGTTATTGTGTGGTAATTGAGATGGAGGTGAGTTATCACTGTTATTATGTGGTAATTGAGATGGAGATGAGTTATCACTGTTATTATGTGGTAATTGAGATGGAGATGAGTTATCACTGCTATTGTGTGGTAATTGAGATGGAGATGAGTTATCACTGTTATTATGTGGTAATTGAGATGGAGGTGAGTTATCACTGTTATTATGTGGTAATTAAGATGGAGGTGAGTTACAATGTTATTTTGGTAATTGAGATGGAGATGGGTTATCACTGTTATTGTGTGGTAATTGAGATGGAGATGGGTTATCACTGCTATTGTGTGGTAATTGAGATGGAGATGGGTTATCACTGTTATTGTGTGGTAATTGAGATGGAGATGGGTTATCACTGTTATTGTGTGGTAATTGAGATGGAGATGAGTTATCACTGCTATTGTGTGGTAATTGAGATGGAGATGAGTTATCACTGCTATTGTGTGGTAATTGAGATGGAGATGAGTTATCACTGCTATTGTGTGGTAATTGAGATGGAGATGAGTTATCACTGCTATTGTGTGGTAATTGAGATGGAGATGAGTTATCACTGCTATTGTGTGGTAATTGAGATGGAGATGAGTTATCACTGCTATTGTGTGGTAATTGAGATGGAGATGAGTTTATCACTGTTATTGTGTGGTAATTGAGATGGAGATGAGTTATCACTGCTATTGTGTGGTAATTGAGATGGAGATGAGTTATCACTGCTATTGTGTGGTAATTGAGATGGAGATGGGTTATCACTGTTATTGTGTGGTAATTGAGATGGAGATGAGTTATCACTGTTATTGTGTGGTAATTGAGATGGAGATGAGTTATCACTGCTATTGTGTGGTAATTGAGATGGAGATGAGTTATCACTGTTATTGTGTGGTAATTGAGATGGAGATGAGTTATCACTGTTATTGTGTGGTAATTGAGATGGAGATAAGTTATCGCTGTTATTGAGTGGTTATTGAGATGGAGATGAGTTATCACTGTTATTGTGTGGTAATTGATATGGAGATGAGTTATCACTGTTATTGTGTGGTAATTAAGATGGGTTATCAACTGTTATTGTGGTGTAATTAAGATGGGTTATCAACTGTTTTTGTGTAGTAATTAAGATGGGTTATCAACTGTTTTTGTGTAGTAATTAAGATGGGTTATCAACTCTTTTTGTGTGGTAATTAAGATGGGTTATCAACTCTTTTTGTGTGGTAATTAAGATGGGTTATCAACTGTTTTTGTGTGGTAATTGAGATAGGTTATCAACTTTTTGTGTGGTAATTGAGATAGGTTATCAACTTTTTGTGTGGTAATTGTGATGGTTATCAACCGTTTTTGTGTGGTAATTAAGATGGGTTATCAACTGTTTTTGTGTGGTAATTAAGATGGGTTATCAACTGTTTTTGTGTGGTAATTAAGATGGGTTATCAGCTGTTAATGTGTGGTAATTAAGATGGTTATCAACTGTTACTGTGTGGTAATTGAGATGGTTATCAACTGTTACTGTATGGTAATTGTGATGGTTATCAACTGTTATTGTGTGATAATTGTGATGGTTATCAGCTGTTGTGTGATAATTGTGATGGTTATCAACTGTTACTGTGTGATAATTGTGATGGTTATCAGCTGTTATTGTGTGATAATTGTGATGGTTATCAGCTGTTATTGTGTGATAATTGTGATGGTTATCAGCTGTTACTGTGTGATAATTGTGATGGTTATCAGCTGTTATTGTGTGATAATTGTGATGGTTATCAGCTGTTACTGTGTGATAATTGTGATGGTTATCAACTGTTATTGTGTGATAATTGTGATGGTTATCAACTGTTATTGTAGGATAATTGTGATGGTTATCAACTGTTATTGTGTGATAATTGTGATGGTTATCAGCTGTTGTGTGATAATTGTGATGGTTATCAACTGTTATTGTGTGATAATTGTGATGGTTATCAGCTGTTACTGTGTGATAATTGTGATGGTTATCAGCTGTTATTGTGTGATAATTGTGATGGTTATCAACTGTTATTGTGTGATAATTGTGATGGTTATCAGCTGTTATTTTTGAGGTAATTGAGATGGGTTATCACAGTTATTGTGTGGCAGTTGTGATAGTTATCAACTGTTATTGTGTAATAATTGTGATGGTTATCAGCTGTTATTTTTGAGGTAATTGAGATGGGTTATCACAGTTATTGTGTGGCAGTTGTGATAGTTATCAACTGTTATGGTGTGATAATTGTGATGGTTATCAGCTGTTGTGTGATAATTGTGATGGTTATCAGCTGTTATGGTGTGATAATTGTGATGGTTATCAACTGTTATTTTTGAGGTAATTGAGATGTGTTATCAACTATTATTTGTATGGTAATTGAAATTTGGAAAATGGGTAATACATTATTATTTGTATGTTAATCCAGGCTTGAAAAATGCCATTATCAGCTACTGTCATTTGTCTGTCGATCTAGATTGGACGCACAGAAATGATCAAAGATTCCCTGGATCCCAACTTTGTGAAGAAGTTTATCATGGACTACTTCTTTGAAGAGAGGCAGATGCTGACGTTTTCCATGTAAGTTCTACGTTTGTCATTTTGTGTGTGTTTGTTTGGTAATATTAATGATAAATCACTCTTGTATAGCACTATTCTTCAGTCACATTTGACACGCTGCACATCACACATTCTGCAAGACACAGAGTGAATTATGTACAGATGCACTAATACATACATCGGAATATATATACATTAACCCGTTGACCCCCGTGCCATTTACATTTATACATCAGAATATACACATTAACCTTTTGACTCCTGCACCATTTACACTTATACATCAGATTATATACACTTTAACCCTTTGACCCCCACGCCATTTACACTTATACATCAGAATATACACATTAACCCTTTGACTCCTGCGCCCTATCTACCAACTGTAAAAACATAACTCTTTGACTCACTTACCCTATCCACCAGCTTCCTTGCAGGATGAGGGAGTCAGTGGGTTAAGTTTTTGCAGTTGGTAAAAGGGATGCGGGAGTTAAAGTGTTAACTCTATCATTCCAAGATACCATGATAGCAATGTGTTCTCTGCCTTTCAGATATGATGTGGATTCTCGGAGTTCAAACCTTCAAGATCACGTAAGTCTGTGTCCTGTTACATTGTACTCATCAGCTTTAACTCTTTCACCGCCAAGTTTTCCCAGAAACGGCACTCCTCAGTGCCAAGTATATTTTGGGCAGCCAATTTTGCAGGCAATTATATGCATTTTTAAAAGCTTATATCTCAAAGACTATTAAAGATTTTCACTTTTCTTTTTTGCTGTGTAAAGGCAGATGTTGTATTTATATATGAATGCTTGCTTATGTTTATGTGCTTGATTGATTATTCCACAGATATTATTCTTATAAAGAAAAACAAACAATTTTTTTTACATACGATTTATTAGTTGTACTACTGACCTTATTTCGTGAGTTGTGCGCCAGATATCATTATGATAGATGAGGAAGAGCAATGGAAAATCTACACACAGTCAGCTGTCTGCTTATTCTACTCGGAGTGGTAGACAATGCGTGTCGATTTGCAGCCATTTTGGAGAAAACCCTTCAGAGAAAACGTGACGTAAATTCTGACAGTTAACAAAACCACACTTCAGCCTTACTGCTGAAAAACTAGGTCGCTGGGTAAAGTTTGAAAATAGCACAGTCGCCTGCATTCACCAGTGGAGCTGACAGAAGCTTTGTACCTGTGTGAAAAGTTATCATTTAGCATGACCCTCCAAGTCGCACAAATGCGATCATGGCGGTCGTACGGGAAGTCGCTTGATTGCGACCATGGCAGGAAAAGAGTTAATTTTATGGGCTGTTATGTGTTTGTCATCTCCCCACACCTTCCCCATCGCTTCAATTGCTCGATCTGTTCATTTCAGTGATTTAACCCTTTGACTCCGTCACCCTATCCACCAGCTTCCTGCAGGAGACTGGTGGATAGGGTGAGGAAGTCAAAGGTTTAGTTTTTGCTTTGCTAGTATGGTTGACAGTGCATGATGCTGATGGACGCGGTGTGTGGAGTCGAAGTGTTCATCTGTTAGATGGTAGTGGTGATGGTGATGGTGGTGGCGGTGGTGGAGGTGTTGATGGTGATTGTGGTGGTTGTGATGGTGGTAGTGGTGGTGGTGTGTGTGTGCCTGTGTGTGTGTGTGTGTGTGCCTGTGTGTGTGTGTGTGTGTGTATGTGCGTGTGTCTGTCTATGTGTGTGTGTATGTGTGTGCATGTGTGTGTGTGTGTGTGTGTGTGCATATGTGTGTGTGTTTGTGTGTGTGTGTGTGTGTGTGTGTGTGTGTGTGTGTGTGTGTGTGTGTGTGTGTGTGTGTGTGTGCGTGCGCATGCGCATGCGCACGAGCATGCATGTGTATGTGTGGATAGTAGGGATGTGCATAGTTGCTTTTATTTTAGTTTCATTTTATGTGTGGGATTGAGTTTGAGATTGAGTTTATGTCAAATGCTGTAAGATTTTAATGTGGATAGTTTACATGTTTGTAATGCTCAGTTTTGAAAGACTGTGATGTGATGTCTTTTTCAGGGATGATAAAGCTGATTGACTTGATTAGACTAGACTACATGTAGACTTGACTTGACTTGACTTGACAGCTGTGTTTGTGCATGTGTTGTGTGTGTGTGTGTGTGTGTGTGTGTGTGTGTGTGTGTGTGTGTGTGTGTGTGTGTGTGTGTGTGTGTGTGTGTGTGTGTGTGTGTGTGTGTGTTTTTCAGTTTTTGCTTTGCTTTGCTAGCTTGGTTGGCTGTGCAGGATGCTGGTGGACATGGTACAGGAGTCAAAGGTTAAAACTTGGTTAAAAACACACATAATCATTAAGATTGAGTTTTACACACACACAAAAAAAATGTTTCTTTCTGTTGCATGATCAGGACTTCTTGGGCAGATATGAGTGTTCCTTGGGAGAGTTGGTCAGTTCTCCTGATTCTAAGATGGAACAGTCTCTCAAGTGAGTTCACTGTTGTTGGGGTATGTATGCTATCCATTGTTTTAAACTAGATCCTTGTTCTCACATGTTTTCACTGTTGCTTGGGTATGTATGTTATCCGTTATTTTACACCAGATCCATGTTCTCACACGTTTTCGCTGTTGCTGAGTTATAATATTATCCATTATTTTAAACTCGATCCTTGTTCTTAATGTTTTCACTGTTGCTGGGGTATGTATGTTATCCATTATTTTACACCAGATCCACGTTATACGTTTTCACTGTTGCTGGGGTATTTGTGTTAACCATTATTTTACACCAGATCCATGTTCTCACACGTTTTCACTGTTGCTGGGGTATGTATGTTATCCATTATTTTAAACTCGATCCATGTTCTTATATGTTTTCACTGTTGCTGGGGTATGTGTTTATCCATTACTTTACACTAGGTCCATGTTCTTACACATTTTCACTGTTGCTGGAGTATTTGTGTTATCCATTATTTTAAACCTGATCCATGTTCTTACACATTTTCACTGTTGCTGGGGTATTTGTGTTATCCATTATTTTAAACCAGATCCACGTTCTTACAACGTTTTCACTGTTGCTGGGGTATTTGTGTTAACCATTATTTTACACCAGATCCATGTTCTTACACGTTTTCACTGTTCCTGGGGTATTTGTGTTATCCATTATTTTAAAACCAGATCCATGTTCTCACATGTCGTTCCATCCCTCCTGAGTACCTCCTGTGTGGTGGATGGAGATATGACCAATCTTCTAGGTCAGTATGAGTGTGGACATGTAAGTGCCTGAATCTCCTTCAGGTATATATGCATGCAGAACAACAAATGTGCACGTTAAAGATCCTGTAAGTCATGTCAGTGTCTAGCTGCATATCTCCTGCACAATGTGGGAAAAAAAATGCGTATACACACATCAGAGAAAAATTGGAATGCTGAAATTTTTTTTTTTTTTTTTTATCAGAATGGGTCATGAAGGAAGGGAAAAGAGAAAGCTAAAGGTTTTCTATTAACTTGATTGGGGATGAGGCTTTAGGAGACCTCATCTCTTTTTGGAGCCAGCTTTATCAGAGTGGTGCTTTTCACCTCATCCTGAATGTTTTACCTTCTGCAAACCTAAAGAGTGGCGGGTACCCACTTAGTGTCGTATGGACTGGGTCAGTGTACTCAGAACAAGCCACAAATCTTGGTTACTTATCCATTTGGCAAACACACTCATGTTTTTAACCTCTTTGTTGCTATTGCTTTTGGCTTTGGTATATGCTGAAAAAGATTTCTAGGGAAACCACACCTACAATTTTTGCTTGTTCATCATCATCATCATCATCAGGTGTCTTGCCGCATGGCGTTGGCGATTATGGACTTCCATCTGTCTCTATCTCTTGTTGCCTCAAGCATCTCTTCCACCCTCCTTGTCCCCAGCCACTCTGCAAGTCCGTCTAGCATCTTCTCCCTGGGTCTACCCGGTGCTCTCTTTCCCTCCAGCTTTCCCGTTGTGACCATGTTCCAAATCCCCCTTCCTCATAAAATGGCCTATAAATGTTGCCTGTTTTTTCCTAATCTTCCTCATGAATAATCTACTTGTGTCTGCCTCCATCAAGACTGTCTCGTTTGTTTTCTTTGCTGTCCATGGAACTCTCAACATTCTTCTTAGAAACCACATCTCGGCTGCCTCAATCTGGTTCACATCTCCAAAATTGTCTGTAAATAATAATGTACAGGTAGACATCAAATGAAGTAGGCCAAAATTGTCTGTAAATAATAATGTACAAGTAGACATCAAATGAAGTAGGCCAAAATTGTCTGTAAATAATAATGTGCAGGTAGACATCAAATGAAGTAGGCCAAAATTGTCTGTAAATAATAATGTACAAGTAGACATCAAATGAAGTAGGCCAAAATTGTCTGTAAATAATAATGTGCAGGTAGACATCAAATGAAGTAGGCCAAAATTGTCTGTAAATAATAATGTGCAGGTAGACATCAAATGAAGTAGGCCAAAATTGTCTGTAAATAATAATGTACAAGTAGACATCAAATGAAGTAGGAATGGTCACAGGTTCTCTTCCTGGGCCAGAATGTGTCTTGTGTCTTTTATTCATACCCAACTCTTCTCCCCCCCCCCCCCCCCCCAACACAAAAACACATAGACATTAACAGTCCACACCACACCACTACTGAGCTTGCCATACTCATGAGAGTGAAATCTTGTAACTTAGCGGTTGACATTTTTGCAGTGCTGAAAAACACACTATCACTACATAAAATGGTGTACACCATATACCAAGAATGTGTTGACAGTTATGAAGTCGTGACATAATATTGTACATCAACAGCTTGTTCAAGAGGTTAATTAAAGTGATGACATTATATGCATGTTAATTGGAAACGGAAGTGGGGATTACACTGTCGTAAAATATCATTTGTCAGTTCCGGATTAACACTGTTAAAAATATATTCTCCTAGAATATCAGCAGGACCAGATTTGATATGTTTTGGTATAAAAGAATTGGGGTGGAGAGAGGTTAGCTTTTTTTTTTTTACCTTTTTTTTTTTTCTAAACTGCTATTTTGAAATTTCTCTGTAGTTTTATTACACATTTTTTTCTAAACTGCTATTTTGAAATTTCTGTTGTTTTATTATCTTCTCTATTGTTTTATTATATTTCTCTGTTGTTTTATTATACAATTTTTTTTTTTTTTTCTAAACTGCTATCTTGAATTTTCTTTTCTCTGTTCTTTTATTATGCTTCCACAGGCATATACCAGTATTACTGATTCATCTTCATGTTCTTTGTTTTCAGGGGCTGTGGGCAGGGGCAGATAATTGGTAAGTACAGCAGAGAGAAACTTGTTCAAATCCTGTGCAGAAATTGAAATTGAAGCGAATGCAGAGTAGTGAAGTTGAAGCATGCTGGGCGTATAACCCAGAGGTCTGTGAATCAAAAGCGTTGGTAAAGTTTGGCGCTAGTGGCAGCCCATCAGTTGGTGAGAACACAATGCTTATATGCCACAGGTCATGGAAAATGATCGACAATTATCATGTATAAGCCTGTACATAAGCCTACACTCTTACAAGTGATACACACAGTTATCTGTGTGAGCAAATGTAATTTCTCACATTTTGAAATGTAGCATATTTCAGCTCCCCAAATCATGTGGCTAACCAACTGAAGTAATAGCTAGGGTGAGGGTGGGGGGCACAAGTTAACTCATTGACTCCCTCGCCCTGTCCACCAGCATACTGCATTATCATCAATGATAGCAAAGCAAAAACTTAATCATTTGACTCCCTCACCCTATCAACCAGCTTCCTGGTGGATAGAGTGAGGGCGTCAAGGGGTTAGGTTTTTGCAGCTGGTAGATAGGGTGCGGTAATGAAAGAGTTAACACAAAGAGAAGGTGGAATTACACTGTGTACATATGTGTTTGTTGCAGTGCGGTGTGAAGAAGTGAGCACTACAAAAGATGAAGTCACTTTGCAGCTGTCGGCCACCAAGCTGGATAAGAAAGATTTCTTCGGCAAGTCAGACCCCTTTCTGCTGCTGCATCGGGTCAATGAGGACAGAAGGTGAGTTCATTGGGTCAGCCAGCAAGCTGGATAAGAAAGATTTCTTTGGCAAATCAGACCCAGTTCATTGGGTCAGCCACCAAACTGGATAAGAAAGATTTCTTTGGCAAGTGAGACCCAGTTCATTGGGTCAGCCACCAAACTGGATAAGAAAGATTTCTTTGGCAAGTGAGACCCAGTTCATTGGGTCAGCCACCAAACTGGATAAGAAAGATTTCTTTGGCAAGTCTGGCCCGGTTCATTGGGTCAGCCACCAAACTGGATAAGAAAGATTTCTTTGGCAAGTCAGACCCAGTTCATTGGGTCAGCCACCAAACTGGATAAGAAAGATTTCTTTGGCAAGTCAGGCCCGTTCATTGGGTCAGCCACCAAACTGGATAAGAAAGATTTCTTTGGCAAGTGAGACCCAGTTCATTGGGTCAGCCACCAAACTGGATAAGAAAGATTTCTTTGGCAAGGCAGACCCAGTTCATTGGGTCAGCCACCAAACTGGATAAGAAAGATTTCTTTGGCAAGTCAGGCCCAGTTCATTGGGTCAGCCACCAAACTGGATAAGAAAGATTTCTTTGGCAAGTCAGACCCAGTTCATTGGGTCAGCCACCAAACTGGATAAGAAAGATTTCTTTGGCAAGTCAGGCCCGGTTCATTGGGTCAGCCACCAAACTGGATAAGAAAGATTTCTTTGACAAGTCAGACCCAATTCATTGGGTCAGCCACCAAACTGGATAAGAAAGATTTCTCAGGCAAATCAGACCCCTTTCTGCTGCTGTATCGGGTCAGTGAGGACAAAAGGTTACTTCACAGGGCTCTGCTAGTCTCACTGAAACAGCTTATGGAGTTGTTTATGTATGTGTTCTTTCTTTTGATGTTGTTGTTTATTGTCATAGTTGTTGTTGTTGTTGTCTACCAGACAAAAGCAGTAGCGAATCATGCATAAACAACAGCCAAACAAAACAAAATGAACCAAAAAAGCAAAAACAAATGACAACAAAACAACAACAGAAAGGAAGGTTTTCTACAAATATGTAAGTCCAGAATATAACACAGTTGTAAGTGACACGGGAATTTACTTGGTTTACAGATATTTTTCTCTTCATTTTTCTTGAAAAATATATATACAAAAAATTATGCACCACACACAAATAGGACAAAAACCACTCACTTTAAAATGCATTTTAAAGTAAGTGGTTTTGTCCTATTTGTGTGTGGTGCATAATTTTTGTATATATATTTTTCAAGAAAAATGAAGAGTATTTCCAACACCACAATGGCAAAGATATTCCATATTGTGAATTCTAACAGATATTTTTACTTCCAGTCTTCAGTTCGTTAAGGCAATCATTTCGTGATTTCTGTACTTTTGGTTTTATTTCTAACTAAAACTGACTCTGACCAGACCATTAGTATGCAGTGTATGATCTGTTAAATATTACATCGCTATGTAATTTGATGATTACGACCCACACTGCTTAGTGAGCACATCTTGTGATGTTCTTTATCAGCAAACTTTTCTGCCTGTTATTCCAGGTCTGTTTGCATATGAACAGGGCTTAAAACGTTCCGCGTCTGGGCGGAATTCCGCGATTTCGGTTTTTAAAAAAAAAGAGAAAAAAAAAAACAGAAAGGAGCAAGGCATCCGTGATCGGCTTGCAAGCGTTCATAGCAACAGTGCGCAAGTTATGGCCCCTAATTTGCCCCTGACTTCCCCCCCCCCCCCCCCCTAGTTTCAGTGTTTTTTTCCTCCTCCTGTTTTAAGCCCTGATATGAAGCATGTCTTGAGGATAGAATAAAGTTATTGATAGTTGGAAGAAGTGTTTTTTGTCACATATGTAGGAATGACAGTTATTTTGGGCGATATTGCCTTATTCCTCACTTCAATGTGTATTGGTCATTACGTATAAGTTAACCCTTTGACTCCTGCACCCTATCCACCAACTGCAAAAACTTAACCCTTTGATTCCATAACCCTGTCCACCAGCTGGTGGAAAGCATGAGGGAGTCAGAGGGTTAAGTTTTTGCTTTCCTTTGGTGGTTGGCAACGCCGAATGCTGGTGGTTAGGGTGTGGGAGTCAAAGGGTTAAGTTTCTGTGGGAAATGGAAAACTCTCAAAGCCACGCTTTCTTTGCTCTGATGGTATTCTCTTGGCTACTGTGAACAAACTGCTGCACATCAATAGACACATACCCGAGGATGAAAAAATGGATGAAATCTCAGTGAACAACTTCTGTTCTTAAGCTTATGTGGAAAATCAGCTTCTTGAATTTTTATCAATTTTTGTTGCATGATGTGTATAATCATGGACATAGACATGACCTTGTATATCAGCCACTGTGACCTTGAAGATACTCCGAACGTAAATCAAACTTCACCCACAGTGAGGGCAGTGAGTGGCTGTTATGACATTGAAAACAGAGTTGAAATACTGTGTGATGTTCCTGGGAAATTGCTGTTCATATCCGTTCTCAAAAAGTTCTGATTTTTAGGTCCTTTTTATTTTGGTCCTTGTGATGTTGACCTTGGTGTGTTTCCCTCCCCAGACTTGTCTTGCTGTGATTCCTCAACTGTCCACACTTTTGTTCAAAGTTTGGAAAAGATCTGCCCCATAATGAGCTGACAGACTCTTGTCCACACATTTCTTTCTCTCTGTCTCTTTGTGTCTGTCTGTCTGTCTATCTGTCTGTTTGTCTGTCTGTCTGTCTCTCTCTCACACTCACACACACACACTCATACACACACACCAACACATACACACCAACACACACACAATCTGTCTCTGTCTCTGTCTGTCTGTCTGTCTGTCTGTCTGTTCCAATCTATATAAAGTAATCACCTTTTAAAATGTGTGTGTGGGGGGGGGGGGAGATTAAACACCCACCCTTTCCCAGTCTATATGAATTGATCTCCTTTTTCATAAGTGGGAATGGGGGAAATTAAACACACACACACCACACACACACACACACACACACACACACACACACACACACACACACACACACACACACACACACACACACACACACGCTCCAATCTATATGAAACAATCTCCTTTTTTTTCAACAAAAAAAAAAGAAAGGGAGGGGGGAGGGAGGGGGGATTAAAAACACACACACGCACACAGACAGAAAGTGTGCTATTCAGATGTCAGTTGATGTGTATCATGGTAGACCTGCTGTGCCTGTTTCAGCTGTACGGTGGTGCACAAGACTGAGGTGGTTCGCAGTAACCTGAACCCTGTGTGGAAACCGTTCACCATCTCTGTACAGGCTCTGTGTAATGGGGACTATGACAGGTACCTGGACTCATATCACATACACACACCTATATACATATACACACGCACACAGGCATGCATGCGCTCACTCACATGTAACCACACATACACTTGCATGCATACCACACACTCACACACCTGTGACATACACATACGCATACACACACACACACACACACACACACACACACACACACACACACACACACACACACACACACACACACACACACATACTTATAACACACTCATATACGAACACACACACACTCACACACACGCACGCACTCACACATATTACACACATACATACCTATAGCGCGCCACACACACACACTCGCGCGCGCATGCACGCACACACATATTACACACTCATATACCTATAACACACATACACAGACACACACACACACACACACACACACACACACACACACACACACACACACACACACACACACACACACACACACACACACACACACACACACCAACCTATAACACACATACACCACATGCATGCACACACTTACTCACATACATGCATACACTCATGCATATCATACACACCACTCACACAGACACACACACACACACACACACACACAACAAACACAACAAACACACAACACACACACACACATCACAACAACATGCAACACACACACACACACAGCAACACACACAACCACACACACACAACACCACACACACACCACAAACACACACACACACAACAAAACACAACACACACCCTCCACACACACATGCACATACACACATAGCCCACACACACACACACCACACATCACACACACACACCACACACACACACACAACACACACACACCACACACAACACAAACACACACACACACCCACCACCACACACACACACACACACACACACACACACACACACATCCACACCACACACACACGCACACACACACACACACACCACACACACACACACACACCCACACACACACACACACACACACACACACACACCACCACCACACACACACACACACACCCCACACACCACACCACACACACACACACACCACACACACACACACACACCAACACACAACACACACCACACACACACATCAATCACCTCACCATCACACACACAACCACAGCAAACATGCACAGTAAGAAACTCACAGAGGCCTTTCACCATTATCCATTTTTTTTTGTTATCATTTTACTGTGTGATGTGGTGTGGTGTGGTGTGGTGAGATGTGTTGTGTTGTGTTGTATTGTTTGTTGTTTTGTCCAAGTCTATACAGTCATTATCATTTTTGTGTTGTGTTGTGTTGTACTGTGTTGTGTTGTGTTGTGTTGCCCAAGTCTGTACAATCTTTATCATTTAACTGTACATTGTGTTGTATTGTGTTATACAGGTCTATACAGATTGAATGCTATGACTGGGACAGTGACGGCAGGTATGGAATTGCTTCTCTCTTATGTTTTTCTGTTTAGATATAGAATCAGTGTTTAACTCCTAGCGATGAATTTTTAGAGATGAATTTTTAGAGAATGGGTTGCATATCCATTATTTCTCAGTCCAGACCATAATATAGTGAAAACTTATCCGTATCCATTATTTTCAGTCCAGCCATAATATATCAAAACTTGTCCATTCCATTATTTCTCAGTCCAGACCATAATATATCAAAACTTGTCCATATCCATTATTTTTCAGTCCAGACCATAATATATCAAAACTTGTCCATATCCATTATTTCTCAGTCCAGACCATAATATATCAAAACTTGTCCATATCCATTATTTCTCAGTCCAGACCATAATATATCAAAACTTGTCCATATCCATTATTTCTCAGTCCAGACCATAATATATCAACACTTGTCCATATCCATTATTTCTCAGTCCAGACCATAATATATCAACACTTGTCCATATCCGTTATTTCTCAGTCCAGACCATAATATATCAAAACTTGCCATATCCGTTATTTCTCAGTCCAGACCATAA
Source organism: Monoplex corrugatus (assembly GCA_030674185.1). Lineage (NCBI taxonomy): Eukaryota > Metazoa > Mollusca > Gastropoda > Littorinimorpha > Ranellidae > Monoplex > Monoplex corrugatus. The sequence continues at coordinate 7,252,617 of JAPXFY010000018.1, forward strand.
TATATCAACACTTGCCCATATCCATTATTTCTCAGTCCAGACCATAATATATCAAAACTTGCCCATATCCATTATTTCTCAGTCCAGACCATAATATATCAAAACTTGCCCATATCCATTATTTCTCAGTCCAGACCATAATATATCAAAACTTGCCCATATCCATTATTTCTCAGTCCAGACCATAATATATCAAAACTTGCCCATATCCATTATTTCTCAGTCCAGACCATAATATATCAAAACTTGCCCATATCCATTATTTCTCAGTCCAGACCATAATATATCAAAACTTGCCCATATCCATTATTTCTCAGTCCAGACCATAATATATCAAAACTTGCCCATATCCATTATTTCTCAGTCCAGACCATAATATATCAAAACTTGCCCATATCCATTATTTCTCAGTCCAGACCATAATATATCAAAACTTGCCCATATCCATTATTTCTCAGTCCAGACCATAATATATCAAAACTTGCCCATATCCATTATTTCTCAGTCCAGACCATAATATATCAAAACTTGCCCATATCCATTATTTCTCAATCCAGACCATAATATATCAAAACTTGCCCATATCCATTATTTCTCAATCCAGACCATAATATATCAAAACTTGTCCATATCCATTATTTCTCAATCCAGACCATAATATATCAAAACTTGTCCATATCCATTATTTCTCAATCCAGACCATAATATATCAAAACTTGTCCATATCTGTAATTTCTCAGTCCAGACCATAATATATCAAAACTTGTCCATATCCATTATTTTCAGTCCAGACCATAATATATTCATAACTTATCCATATCTGTTATTTCTCAGTCCAGATCATCATCATCTTCAAGTGCCATGCCACATGGCGTTGGCGATCGTAGCCTTCCATGTGTTTCTATGCCTTGTTGCCGCAAGTTCATCTTCCACCCTCTTTGTCTTCAGCCACTCTGAAAGTCCATCCAATATTTTTTCCCTGGGTCTACCTGGTGCTCTCTTTCCTTCCAGCTTTCCTTTTGTGACCAGGTGCTCCAGTTCCCCTTTCCTCATAAAATGGCCTATAAAATTTAATGTTGCCTGTCTTTTCTTTATCTTCCTTATGAATGATCTTCTTGTGTCTGCTTCCATCAAGATTGTCTCGTTGGTTTTCTTTGCTGTGCATGGAACTCTCAACATTCTTCTTAAAAACCGCATTTCAGCTGCCTCAATCTTGTTCTGGCTTAACTTGTTGACTGTCCACACCTCACAACCATATAACAGTATTGGTTCTATATAACATTCAAGAACCCTCTTCCTGATGTTAATTGATAGGCATTTGTTGATGAGAATGCTTTTCATCCATATCCATTATTTCTCAGTTCAGACCATTATTTGTGAAACTTGTCCATGGCCATTGTTTGTTAGTCCAAACCTTATTATATTAAGACTTGCCCATATCCATTATTTCACAGTCCAGACATGATACATTAAAACTTGCCCATATCCATTTTTTCTCAGTCCAAATCATATTACATTAAAACTTGCTCATATCTGTTATTTCTCAGTCCATTTTTACTTGACTGAAGTGTAAAATGTTCGGTTCCTGTAAAGTTTAGCAAACATGCATTTGACCTGAACTATTTGTTAGTTATTATTACTGTTACTGTATGTTCTTGTTTCAGCCACGACTTTATAGGAGCGTTTTCCACCAACCTGCGAGAGTTAACCAGAAGTGCAGCAGAGTCAAACAGTTTCCAGGTAATGGCATTGACAGTCTGACTCAAAGTGACCGCCGCCAGCTTTCAAGCAAACAGAAAATAGAATTAGAATGTGTTTTTGATTGACAAAATATGGCAGGCGCAAATTTTCAGCATCTTCACTGTACGGAGCAGTCTCCCACTTGGTGTGTTGTTCTGAAATGCAGTATGTCTATTTCATGATGGTGGAAGTAATTATAGATAAGAGTTTCTTGATGGTAGGAAAAAAAATTTGATCAGCATGATTGATAGGTTGTGTGTGTGTGTGTGTGTGTGTGTGTGCGTGCGTGCGTGCGTGCGTGCGTGCGTGCGTGCGTGCGCGCGCGCGCGTGCGTGCGTGTTTGTGTGTGTGTGTGTGTGTGTGTGTGTGTGTGTGTGTGTGTGTGTGTGTATTGAAAACATATTCCATTCGTGTTTTTATTTTGACTTTCTGCTTGAGAGGACAAATAAATTAATTGAGTGGCTGATATCAACATATTGGGAAATGATTTTTTGTCGTTACTGTTGGCATTGTCGTTACATTTGTACACACATTCATCTCATGTGTATATTTCGGTCAGAACGTGTTGTGATGATTTTACATGTTGTCTGCAGGTGATAAATCCAAAGAAACAAGCCAAAAAGAAGCATTACAAAGACTCAGGACAGGTAAGCTTTCCAACATTTCTCCGGCAACAAGCTTAGGTACATGATGTTGGCTTTGTCAAGTGGAGGCCTGATTGTTCTGTTGGTTAGAGAACTGTGATCATAACACAGAGGTTGTGGATTTGACCCTCATGGAGGTTACATTAATTTCATACCTCTTAGGTAGCAAGACACTCTGGAGAGATCTAGAGCTTGAAGCTAAAGGTCCTCCGAGCTGGACAGCAGGTCCTCAGAGCTGGACAGCAAAAGGTCCTCAGATCTGGACAGCAGAAGATCCTCTTAGTCAGACAGCAGAAGATCCTCAGAGTTAGACAGCAGAAGGTCCTCAGATCTGGACAGCAAAGATCCTCTTAGTCAGACAGCAGAAGATCCTCAGAGTCAGACAGCAGAAGGTCCTCAGATCTGGACAGCAGAAGGTCCTCAGAGTCAGACAGCAGAAGATCCTCAGAGTCAGAGTTAGCAGAAGGTCCTCAGATCTGGACAGCAGAAGATCCTCTTAGTCAGACAGCAGAAGATCCTCAGAGTCAGACAGCAGAAGGTCCTCAGATCTGGACAGCAGAAGGTCCTCAGAGTCAGACAGCAGAAGATCCTCAGAGTCAGAGTTAGCAGAAGGTCCTCAGATCTGGACAGCAGAAGATCCTCTAGTCAGACAGCAGAAGATCATCAGAGTTAGCAGAAGATCCTCAGACGAAGTCAGAGTCATGCAGAAGATCCTCAGAGTCAGACAGCAGAAGATCCTCAGATCTGGACAGCAGAAGATCCTCAGAGTTAGCAGAAGATCCTCAGAGTCAGACAGCAGAAGATCCTCAGAGTCAGACAGCAGAAGATCCTCAGATCTGAACAGCGAAGATCCTCAAAGTCAGACAGCAGAAGATCCTCAAAGTCAGACAGCAGAAGATCCTCAAAAGTCAGACAGCAGAAGATCCTCAGAGTCAGACAGCAGAAGGTCCTCAATATCTGAACAGCAGAAGATCCTCAAGTCAGACAGCAGATGATCCTCAGAGTCAGACAGCAGAAAGTCCTCAGATCTAGCAGCAGAAGATCCTCAAGTTACAGAAGATCCTCAGAGTCAGACAGCAGAAGATCCTCAGATCTGGACAGCAGAAGATCCTCAAAGTCAGACAAGCATAGAAGATCCTCAGAGTCAGACAGCAGAAGATCCTCAGATCTGAACAAGAGATCCTCAAGTCAGACAGCAGAAGATCCTCAGATCTGGACAGCTGAAGATCCTCAGATGTTAGCAGAAGATCCACAGACAGCAGAAGATCCTCAGAGGTGGACAGCAGAACGTTCTTTGAGGTGGACAGCAGAAAGTCTTGTGAGGTGGACAGCAGAAGGTCTTGTGAGATGGACAGCTGGAGGTCCTTTGAGGTGGAGGTCATTTGAGGTGGAGGTCCTTTGAGGTGGACGGCTGAAGGTCTTTTCAGGTGGACAGCTGAAGGTCTTTTGAGGTGGACAGCAGAAGGTCCTTTGAGGTGGACAGCTGAAGGTCTTTTGAGGTGGACAGCTGAAGGTCCTTTGAGGTGGACAGCAGTAGGTCCTTTGAAGTGGACAGCTGAAAGTCTTTTGAGGTGGACAGCAGAAAGTCCTTTAAGGTGGACAGCAAAAAGTCCTTTGAAGTGGACAGCTGAAAGTCCTTTGAGGTGGACAGCTGAAAGTCCTTTGAGGTGGACAGCAGAATGTCCTTTAAGGTGGACAGCAAAAAGTCCATTGAAGTGGACAGCTGAAAGTCCTTTGAGGTGGACAGCAGAAAGTCCTTTGAGGTGGACAGCAAAAAGTCCTTTAAGGTGGACAGCTGAAGGTCCTTTGAGGTGGACAGCTGAAAGTCCTTTGAGGTGAACAGCAGAAAGTCCTTTAAGGTGGACAGCAGAAAGTCCAGCAGAAAGTCCTTTGAGGTGGACAGCAAAAAGTCCTTTAAGGTGGACAGCTGAAGGTCCTTTGAGGTAGACAGCAGAAAGTCCTTTAACGGTGGACAGCTGAAAGTCCTTTGAGGTGGACAGCTGAAAGTCCTTTGAGGTGGACAGCTGAAAGTCCTTTGAGGTGGACAGCAGAAAGTCCTTTGAGGTGGACAGCAGACATTCCTTTGAGGCGGACAGCAGAAAGTCCTTTGAGGTGGACAGCTGAAGGTCCTTTGAGGTGGACAGCTGAAGGTCCTTTGAGGTGGACAGCAGAAAGTCCTTTGAGGTGGACAGCAGACATTCCTTTGAGGCGGACAGCAGAAAGTCCTTTGAGGTGGACAGCTGAAGGTCCTTTGAGGTGGACAGCTGAAGGTCCTTTAAGGTGGACAGCAGAAAGTCCTTTAAGGTGGACAGCAGAAAGTCCTTTAAGGTGGACAGCAGAAAGTCCTTTGAGGTGGACAGCAGAAAGTCCTTTGAGGTGGACAGCAGAAAGTCCTTTAAGGTGGACAGCAGAAAGTCCTTTAAGGTGGACAGCAGAAAGTCCTTTAAGGTGGACAACAGAAAGTCCTTTAAGGTGGACAGCAGAAAGTCCTTTAAGGTGGATAGCTGAAGGTCCTTTGAGGTAGATAGCAGAAAGTCCTTTAAGGTGGACAGCTGAAGGTCCTTTGGGGTGGACAGCTGAAAGTCCATTGAGGTGGACAGCAGAAAGTCCTTTAAGGTGGACAGCAGAAAGTCCTTTAAGGTGGACAGCAGAAAGTCCTTTAAGGTGGACAGCAGAAAGTCCTTTAAGGTGGACAGCAGAAAGTCCTTTGAGGTGGACAGCAGAAAGTCCTTTAAGGTGGACAGCTGGAAGTCCTTTAAGGTGGACAGCAGAAAGTCCTCAGAGTTAGACAGCAGTGTGTGTCTGTCTGTGTCTGTGTCTGTGTGTGCATGCATGTGTTTGTGTGCATGCATGTGTTTGTGTGTGATTGTGTATGTGTGTATGTGTGTGTGTGTGTGTGTGTGCGTGTGTGTGTGTGTGTGTGTGTGTATGTGTGTGTGTGTGTGTGTGTATGTGCAAAAGTGAAATATGAAGGTATGGTTTGTATTGTGTACATAGATTTCATTGGTGAATTGCTCCTTTCTGTGTGTGTATATGTGTGTGTATGAGGGTCTGTGAGTATGTATTATATGTTTGTATGTGTGAATATGCATTATGTGTGTGTGTGATATAAAGTTCTGACTTGCGTGGTCCATATTCAAAAGTTGAGTTGATACATTCTGTGTGTGTGTGTGTGTGTGTGTGTGTGTGTGTGTGTGTGTGTGTGTGTGTGTGTGTGTGCATGTGTGCATGTGTGGTGTGTGTGTGTGTGTATGCCAAAACATGAAAATATCCTTTGTATTTTTCAGATTCAAGTGATGAGTTGTTCTATACAACAGCGACAGTCTTTCCTGGACTATATCAGAGGGGGGTAAGAATGTTTGACATTATCGAAAAATGTTTTAACCCTTTGACTTCCTCACCCTATCCACCAGCTTCCTGCAACTTAACCTTTGATTCCCTCACCCTTTCACCAGCTTCCTGCAAATTAACCCTTTGACTCCCTCACCCTATCCAACAGCTTCCTGCAGGAAACTGGTGGATAGGGTGAGGGAGTCAAAGGGTTAAGTTTTTGCAGTTGTTGGATTTGGTGTGGGAGTCAAAGGATTGATTGGAAAAGCAAGTCTTCTTGTTCACCATCTATGTGGCCAGGCTACATCTGACAATTAACCCTTTGACTCCCATACCGTATCCACCTCCTGCAAAAACGTAACCCTTTGACTCCTCACCCTGTCCACCAGCTTCTTGCAGGAAACTATAGTGTGAGGGAATCAAAGGGTTAAGTTGCAGGAATTTCTGCAGGAAGCTGGTGGATAGGGTGAGGGAGTCAAACAGTTAAGTTTTTGCTTTTCTAGCATGGTTGACAATACCGGACGTTGGTGGACAGGCTGTAGGAGTCGGAGGGTTAATGTGGCCTGTTTTTTTTTTCCCCTTAGTTCTTCCTGCGAGCTTCCATGGAGTTTGGTTGTCAGATGAATCGCAGTTGGCCATATCTCCTGTTGCTCCACTTGGTAAAGGGGAACATGGTTGTAATATGTGTGCAGCTGCCTGGTCCTCTTCTTGGCAAGGGAAGTTTGGTAAAGATGTCAGTCTGAACCTGTGGTTTATATACTGTACATTCAGCCGGCTGTGGCCAGTGCACGGCCTCATCAGGACAATTTTCCCTGTTCTGAAAAAGCAGATGAAACATGAATCAAAAGAGCATTAGACCTCTCCTGAAGTTGTCTTCAGTAATTTTGTGGAATGTGTATATGGTCTTGAATGCATTTAGGGTTGGAATAAAGTAGGTTCAGAATTTATGTCTGTGTGTATTTTGTTTACAGCTGGCAAAGGTCAGCACCCAGACTTTACAGCTGGCAGTTGACAACAAGACTTGACAACTGGCAGATAAGACTTTACAGCTGGCAAATGACAACAGGCAGACTTTACAGCTGGCAGTTGACAACAAGACTTGACAACTGGCAGATAAGACTTTACAGCTGGCAAATGACAACAGGCAGACTTTACAGCTGGCAGTTGACAACAAGACTTGACAACTGGCAGATAAGACTTTACAGCTGGCAAATGACAACAGGCAGACTTTACAGCTGGCAGTTGACAACAAGACTTGACAACTGGCAGATAAGACTTTACAGCTGGCAAATGACAACAGGCAGACTTTACAGCTGGCAAATGACAACACCCAGACTTTACAGCTGGCAGTTGACAACAAGACTTGACAACTGGCAGATAAGACTTTACAGCTGGCAAATGACAACAGGCAGACTTTACAGCTGGCAGTTGACAACAAGACTTGACAACTGGCAGATAAGACTTTACAGCTGGCAAATGACAACAGGCAGACTTTACAGCTGGCAAATGACAACAGGCAGACTTTACAGCTGGCAAATGACAACAGGAAGACTTTACAGCTGGCAAATGACAACAGGCAGACTTTACAGCTGGTAAATGACAACAACAAGACTTTACAGCTGGTAAATGACAACAACAAGACTTTACAGCTGGCAAATGACAACAACAAGACTTTACAGCTGGCAAATGACAACAACAAGACTTTACAGCTGGTAAATGACAACAGGAAGACTTTACAACTGGCAAATGACAACAACACAAGACTTTACAGCTGGCAAATGACAACAACAAGACTTTACAACTGGCAAATGACAACAACAAGACTTTACAGCTGGCAAATGACAACAACAAGACTTTACAGCTGGCAAATGACAACAGGAAGACTTTACAGCTGGCAAATGACAACAACAAGACTTTACAGCTGGCAAATGACAACAACAAGACTTTACAGCTGGCAAATGACAGCAACAAGACTTTACAGCTGGCAAATGACAACAGCAAGATTTTACAGCTGGCAAATGACAACAACAAGACTTTACAACTGGCAAATGACAACAGGCAGACTTTACAGCTGGCAAATGACAACAACAAGACTTTACAGCTGGCAAATGACAACAACAAGACTTTACAGCTGGCAAATGACAACAACAAGACTTTACAGCTGGCAAATGACAACAGCAAGATTTTACAGCTGGCAAATGACAACAGGCAGACTTTACAACTGCAAATGACAACAACAAGACTTTACAGCTGGCAAATGACAACAACAAGACTACACAACTGGCAAATGACAACAGGCAGACTTTACAACTGGCAAATGACAACAACAAGACTTTACAGCTGTAAATGACAACAAGACTACACAACTGGCAAATAAC
>JAPXFY010000018.1:7265708-7323208 GCA_030674185.1 Monoplex corrugatus
CGGACCCACCAACTTCTCTCCTGTCATCAACCATGTGGCAAGGTAGGGAGGGGGGCAAGGAGTCAGAGGGTAAAGGCTCTGCCATACAATATCATCATCATCATCATCATCATCATCATCATCATCATCATGTGCCCTGCTGCATGGCGTTGGCGATCATGGCCCTCCATACGAATCTATCCCTTGTCGCTGCAAGTATATCTCCCACCCTCTCTGTCCTCAGCCACCCTGCAAGTCCATCCAGTATTTTCTCCCTGGGTCTACCTGGTGCTGTTTTTCCCTCCAGCTTTCCTGTTGTGACCAGGTCCTCTAATTTTTGTAATTTCTTTTTCCTAATAAAAAGTCCTATAAATGTTACTGGTCTTTGCCTAATCTTCTGTATTAATGATCTTCTTGTGTCTGCCTCCTTCGAGACTTTCTGGTTTGTTTTCTTTGCTGTCCATGGAACTCTCAACATTCTTCTTAGAAACCACATCTCAGTTGCCTCAATCTTGTTCTGACTCTGTGTATTGACTATCCACACCTCACAACCGTACAACAGTATCGGTTCTATGCAACACCCAAGAACTGCCATACAATATAGTACAATGAAATCTTTTGCAGCACAATTCATTGCTCTGTAGTTCAGTACGGTGCAACCGGGCTGGTCAGGATTCAAAGGGTGAAGGCCCTCTCATATGGTGTTGTTAAGTTCAAGATCATGAGGTTGTAGAGGCCTCAGTTTTCTTAGGGCAAGCGTTATAGGAGTGATGCCTATTTCATCTTCCAAGGTGCTTTATCTTCCCCAACCCCCAAACAGGGCTAGTTGCATGAAGTTTCTACCCAGCTTTAAGAGAAGAATGACTGCCATCTCTACCACTTGTTACAGATGTTGTTTAATATAATCATTTATTTACACATGATTAACCCTTTGACTCCCACATCCTGTTCACCAGCATCCTGCATTGTCAACCATGCACCCTATCCACCAGCTTCCTGCATTGTCAACCATGCTAGCAAAGCAAAAACTTAACCTTTGATTCCCTCACCCTATCCACCAGCATCCTGCATTGTCAGCCATGCTAGCAAAGCAAAAACTTAACCCTTTGATTCCCTCACCCTGTCCACCAGCATCCTGCATTGCAACCATGCTAGCAAAGCAAAAACTTAACCCTTTGATCCTCACCTTCACCCATCTGCATTGTCACCATGCTAGCAAAGCAAACTACCCTTGATCCTCACTGCCAGCATCTGCATTGCAACCATGCTAGCAAAGCAAAAACTTAACCCTTGCAGGAAGCTGGTGGATAGGGTGAGGGAATCAAAGAGTTAAGTTTTTGCTGTTGGTAGATAGGGTGCGGGAGTCAAAAGGTTAAAACAGAACTTACTCCAGATGAATACTTTGGAGAGCTCTCTACAGAAAGGACAGACATTGCCCACAACACAATAAGCTGGAGACAGCAGTGCATACAGGGCATAGTCACATGTGAAATGCAGAACAGCTGGAGACAGCAGTGATACAGGGCACTAGTCACATGTGAACGTGCAGAACAGCTGGAGACAGCAGTGCATACAGGGCACAGTCACATGTGAAGTGCAGAACAGCTGGAGACAGCAGTGCATACAGGGCACAGTCACATGTGAACAGTGCAGAACAGCTGGAGACAGCAGTGCAACAGGGCAAGTCACATGTGAACAATGCAGAACAGCTGGAGACAGCAGTGCAACAGGGCACAGTCACATGTGAAGATGCAGAACAGCTGGAGACAGCAGTGCATACAGGGCATAGTCACATGTGAATGATGCAGAACAGCTGGAGACAGCAGTGCACACAGGGCATAGTCACATGTGAATGATGCAGAACAGCTGGAGACAGCAGTGCATACAGGGCATAGTCACATGTGAATGATGCAGAACAGCTGGAGACAGCAGTGCATACAGGGCATAGTCACATGTGAATGATGCAGAACAGCTGGAGACAGCAGTGCATACAGGGCATAGTCACATGTGAATGATGCAGAACAGCTGGAGACAGCAGTGCATACAGGGCATAGTCACATGTGAATGATGCAGAACAGCTGGAGACAGCAGTGCATACAGGGCATAGTCACATGTGAACAGTGCAGAACAGCTGGAGACAGCAGTGCAACAGGGCACAGTCACATGTGAACAGTGCAGAACAGCTGGAGACAGCAGTGCATCAGGGCATAGTCACATGTGAATGATGCAGAACAGCTGGAGACAGCAGTGCACACAGGGCATAGTCACATGTGAATGATGCAGAACAGCTGGAGACAGCAGTGCACACAGGGCACAGTCACATGTGAATGTGCAGAACAGCTGGAGACAGCAGTGCATACAGGGCATAGTCACATGTGAAATGATGCAGAACAGCTGGAGACAGCAGTGCATACAGGGCACAGTCACATGTGAACAGTGCAGAACATCTGGAGACAGCAGTGCAACAGGCACAGTCACATGTGAACAGTGCAGAACAGCTGGAGACAGCAGTGCACACAGGGCACAGTCACATGTGAATGATGCAGAACAGTGGAGACAGCAGTGACACAGGGCACAGTCACATGTGAACAGTGCAGAACTGCTGGAGACAGCAGTCACACAGGGCACAGTCACATGTGATATGTGCAAAAACAGCTGGAGACAGCAGTGCACACAAGGGCATAGTCACATGTGAACAGTGCAGAACAGCTGGAGACAGCAGTGCACACAGGGCACAGTCACATGTGAACAGTGCAGAACAGCTGGAGACAGCAGTGCACACAGGGCACAGTCACATGTGAACATGCAGAACAGCTGGAGACAGCAGTGCACACAGGGCATAGTCACATGTGAATGATGCAGAACAGCTGGAGACAGCAGTGCACACAGGGCACAGTCACATGTGAACAGTGCAGAACAGGTGGAGACAGCAGTGCACACAGGGCATAGTCACATGTGAACAGTGCAGAACAGGTGTTATTCAACAGAAGAGGGACCAGCGGAAGCAGAACCCAAGGCCACAGGACTCCTTCCTATGCAGTGTCTGTGGTGTACAGGGCTTAAAACGTTCCGCGTCTGGGCGGAATTCCGCGATTTTGGTTTGTCAAAAAAAACAAACAAAAAAACCAAAAAAACGGAGCACGGCATCCGTGATCAGCTTGCAAGCGTTCATAGCAATCGATGCGCAAGTTATGGCCCCTGATTTTTCTTGGCAGAAGTTTCCGGTCGGACTTCTTGGAAAAAACAAAATGGCGGAGTGCACAGACATTGTTCAAGCGGGTCAGACTTTTGACGACTCTTTAATTAAAAACAAGTGGAAATGGGAGGGACGCTTCAGAAAGTTGACGAAGAAGTCATTGGAGACTTTCTTCCAAAGTCACTGCACCAGGTTTAGCTTGGTGCATACTGTGCTCAAGGGAAGTGTGTTACGTGGTCGCGGGAAGAAAGGATCACATTCGTTTAGCAAGCACGTGTCAAATGTCAAGGCGCTGAGTGGAACTACAAACTCTGCCAGGTTTGTTTGCAACATTTTAGTGTTTTTTCCCAGCCCCCCCCCCTAATAATTATGTGTTTACAGCAATTTTTATGCACTAAATATCTCTTGAAATTATGTCCAGAAAGCGCGAAATGGCATAGATTTACACTTGGTTTTTAAAAATTTTCCCGGGGGAGCATGCCCCCGGACCCCCCTAGTTTCAGTGGTTTTTTTCCTCCTCCTGTTTTAAGCCCTGGGTGTAACTTGTGCCTCCAGGATCGTCTGATATCACACAAGCATGCTCACACCAGGCGATGGGCGCCAGTGTGTCTACTCAACTATCTGGCAGACAGGAGAGTCCATCATGTGATGTGAAACATGAAAATCCTGTTTTGGTTCACTGTCACCTGTGTCATTGTCGAGGGTCTTAATAAGTTAACCCTGGAAGGAGTGAAAGGGTTAATGAACTTTGGAATGATGCGTTTCTTGTCACATTTTTTTTCTGCAGGTTTGCGAGCGAGACGAGGGACGGGTCCAGCTACTTTGTCTTACTGATCATCACGGACGGTGAAATCACGGACATGCAGCAGACCAAAAACGCCATAGTGTCTGTGAGTATTTGCACCAAGTGGGGGCACTGACAACCCTCATGGAATGCCACAGCTCTTATTATTCATTTATTTGTTTTTTTATTCATTCATTCATTCATTCATTTATATTTTGATTGATTGATTGATTGATTTTGAGAAAATGTAGTTCTCAACAGTTTGAAGGGTTTTGAACTTGAATGCCCCCCGAAAGGTTAGGAGGGGCTGTTAGGAGGGAAGACAGCAGTTGTTTGATTTCTTTGTTCAGTCTGACTGTTTGTATGTACTAAATGCATTGTTCGTTTCGTTCGTTATTTTTTTAACGTCTATTCACATATGTGCATTTAGACGGGAAAAGAAAATCATAAATGAATAAATAGACAAGATAAGATAAAGAGGTGTCTATGGGGTGGAAGGATCTATGAAATTATAAAGATAGTTTTACATATTAATTAACATTAACAAATTTATTGGACAAGAGAAAAGCAATCAGAACATTAGAACGATCAGGCCTTAACAGATTGCTCAGGGCTGTATGTGTGTATGTAAGCGCACATGTGCGTGCGTGAGTGTGTGTGTGTGTGTGTGTGTGTATGTGTGTGTGTGTGGTGCGTGCGTGTGTGTGTGTGTGTGTGTGTGTGTGTGTGTGTGTGTGTGTGTGTGGTGTATACACACGCGCACACAACGAGCGTGTCCTGTGCTGGGTTATGACAAACCATCTGTGATTATCTGGTGGGGTAGAGGGGCACAAGAGGATAATCTTACCGAATAAAAAGCATTATAACAGTCAAGGAGTAATGATAAAACTAACAAGCAAACAAACAGAGGTAGGTGGGAGTTACAGGTATAAAAACAATCGGTCTTAATCAAAGAAAACGACCTACGCGACTGTGCAGTAAATGCCTAGCAAAGTGTAAATACAAAGTGAAATCAGTGTGTTTTTGTTTTAATTTTGAAAATGATGCAGGGAAATAAGGTCGCACTCGCTGACAACACAGAAGGTGTTCAACTGTGGTAGACTCACTACAGATACATTTGATGGTTTTACTGAACTTTGTACAAAATGCATGATGCCTCATGATGCCTCAAACTGTTTCCTTATATATTTGCAGGCCTCCAGACTGCCAATGTCCATCATCATCGTGGGAGTGGGCAATGCCGAGTTTGATGGTAGGTATTGGAATTTCAGGTTCAAAGTTTGAAGTTTAACCCTTTGACTCCACCACACCCTGTCTACCAGCATCCTGCATTGTCAACCACGCTGGCAAAGCAAAACACTTAACCTTTACATTCCCTCACCCTAGCCACCAGCTTCCTGCAGGAAAGTGGTGGATAGGGTGTGGGAGTCAAAGGGTTACATTATTGCAGTTGGATGGATAGGGTGTGGGAGTCAAAGGGTTACATTATTGCAGTTGTGGATAGGGTGTGGGAGTCAAAGGGTTAAATTATTGCAGTTGATGGATGTGGTGTGGGAGTCAAAGGGTTAAATTATTGCAGTTGGCGGATAGGGTGTGGGAGTCAAAGAGTTAAATTATTGCAGTTGGTGGATAGGGTGTGGGAGTCAAAGGGTTAAATTATTGCAGTTGATGGATAGGGTGTGGGAGTCAAAGGGTTAAATTATTGCAGTTGATGGATGTGGTGTGGGAGTCAAAGGGTTATTCAAGAGGGATTCATTACAGTCAGGTACTTCCATATATGCTCTTCCCAATTTGTCTCCTGTCAGCTGGCAGACTCTTTGAACCAGCACACTACGTTATGAGCTGTCAGAGTTTGAAATGGGAGTGGAGGGGGGGGGGGATGTGGACAACAGGACCTATCAAACACTGAGCTGACACCACCAGAATGAAACACAGATACACACAGAGATATATACACATAACATACACACATATAGTTAGGATACAGATATCTTTCTGCAAACCCAGATTATTAAATTTAAGGGGGGGGGGGGGGGGGGGAGGGAAAAAGAAAGCGTAGTTTCCAAATCAATCACTTTTCTGATCAACAGATGAATAACAGTTTTGGAAATGCTTGAAGTGTGTGTGTGGGCGAAGGGGCGGCACAAGAAGGGAGGAGAGAGAGGGAGAGGAGGGAGATGAGAGAGTGAATCGGATTCAGAAATTTATTCAGTAAGGCCAAAGCCCCATTTGAAGGGGTATGAACACATTATAAGCATTATACAAACACAGAATATAAATACATAGTCGTTCTTGGATAATGCATACTTCAAATATTTTGAAATGATTACAATATAGGACTCACAGTCAAACTTCAGTAATACAATAGGAACATATAAACAGGTTTAACAGACACACATCACAAGAATTTGTGTGAACACATTATAAACATTATATAAACAGAGAATACATAATCACTCTTGGATAATGCATACTTCAAATATTTCGAAATGTTTACTATCAAGGACTCACAGTCAAAACTTCAGTAATACAATAGGAACATATAAATAGGATTAACAGACATACAGCACAAAAATTTAACTTTATGATAAGGCAGACTCTCTTCTTTTAAAAGCTTTATTATAAATGAGAGAGAGAGATAGGGAGAGAGTGAAGCAAAACTGAGATGGAGAGGCAAAGTATCTTCCAGTGGTCTTTTGTGAGCTTTAATCGTACAATTAGAAAAGGTGGGTAGTTAAGATGTTAGCTTTAGGTCTGATAATGTGTTAATCATACCTAAAAAAAAAAAAAAAAAAAGAAAGAAAGAACTTACGTTTAGTGGGCTTGCCCATTGTCGTAATACAGCTGCGGGCTTAAGATCTGATAGGAACCAGAAAAAAACACGAAAGAAGAATACGAACAGAAAAAACACGAAAGAAGAATACGAACAGAAAAAACATGAAAGAAGAATACGAACAGAAAAAACATGAAAGAAGAATACGAACAGAAAAAACACGAAAGAAGAATACGAACAGAAAAAACACGAAAGAAGAATACGAACAGAAAAAACACGAAAGAAGAATACGAACAGAAAAAACACGAAAGAAGAATACGAACAGAAAAAACACGAAAGAAGAATACGAACAGAAAAAACATGAAAGAAGAATACGAACATGTATTTAATACAAGACAAGACAGGCACAAATTTTCGGCCAACTGGCCTTTGTCAAGCGTAAGATTACAAACAAACAAACACCAGATACAAAAATTATGAGAAAGTGTCCAATGTGAAAAAAGGAATAAACTGACTAAGGCAATCTCTCTTCTTTTAAAAGCTTTATAAATGAGAGAGAGATAGAGAGAGAGTGAAGCAAAACTGAGATGGAGAGGCAAAGTATCTTCCAGCGGTCTTTTGTGAGCTTTAATCGTACAATTAGAAAAGGAGGGTAGTTAAGATGTTCGTTTATTAGCTTTAGGTCTGATAATGCGTTAATCATACCTAAAAAAAAAAGATGCTGTTGTGTCCAATGTGAGAAAAGGAATAAACTGACTAAACTTCGGTCTTTTTCTCATAATTTTTGTATCTGATGTTTGTTTGTTTGTAATCTTACGCTTGACAAAGGCCAGTTGGCTGAAAATTTGCGCCTGTCTTGTCTTGTTGTATTAAATATGTGTTCGTATTCTTCCTTTCGTGTTTCTTCTGGTTCCTGTTTGCTTGAACGCGGGAAGTCACACTTGTTTTTGATTAAGATCTGATGTTACGAGTTCATCTTGACCTGTGTCTGAAAACTGCACTGTTTGCTGCCTGTCTTTGTAATACTTAGCATCATGCCAGTGTCAGCTCAATGTTTTTATAAATCCTGATAAATCCTATTCCCTCCGCCCCCTCACCCCCCCCCCCCCCCCCCCAACCTTTTTGTCCTTTTTTCTGCGTCATCTTAATGGCTACAGAAGCTGGTACAGTTTTTACAGTGTGATGATGATGATGGCAGCAACGAGGATGATAGTCATGATACTGTGGAGTTCTGTTTAGGAGTGAGACTGCGTGACAGGGCAGTATTCAACGCTTACAATTATATCCTGGCATCAACCAGACCTGAGAAATACAGACACCTGCAGAATTGGTTATAAGTTTCAATTTCAGTTTCAATTTCTCAAGATGATGTCTCCATGCTCGGAATGAATTCCATATGCACTAACGTCACAGGTGCCATTGATGGAGAAGATCCAGAATGATCACAGCACAAGCCTTAAGCCTGCACATAAACCCTGGGGTCATAGGGGAGTGAGGTGGCAGAGGCCTCAACTTTTCCCGGGGCCAGCAGCACGAGGGCGGCGCCCATCCCCTCTAAAACTTTGCCCAATGTGGGGCTCGAACCCACGACCCTGGGATTGAGTCCCATGCTCTACCAACTGAGCTAACCAGGTGCTAAAATTGGTTTTAAGATTTGAGCAACACCCTCAATGCAATGAATTCTCTGAAAGTTTTCATTGACTTCTTGGATTGGCCTTAGCATGTAGGAAATTCTTTTTCGTCATATACATTTGCATTTCCTTTTAGCATTTTTCGTTAGTGTACCCAGTGAAAAAGAACAACGGTGGAAACCGGTAAGTGTTTTGTTTCTTTTTTGTGTTTGTGTGAACGATGTTCTGGTCCTAAAGTGAGTGTAGTACATTTCCTTTTCATCAACTGTTTCTCATCACACCTGCAGTCATTCATATTTTTCTTTCTTTTCTGAGATAATGAAGTGTTCTTGTGTCTTGTGTTGTTACAGCCATGGACATTTTGGACAGTGACAACTGTTTGTTGAGAGACAGCAGTGGGTCTGCTGCTGAGAGAGATATTGTACAGGTGAGGTTGTGTGTGTGTGTGTGTGTGTGTGTGTGTGTGTGTGTGTGTGTGTGTGTGTGTGTGTGTGTGTTTGTTGTGTGTGTGTGCTTTGTGTGTGTGTGTGTGTGTTAGTCTGTCTGTGTGTGTGTGTGTGTCTTTGTGTGTTTGTGTGTGTGTGTGTATGTTTGTGTGTGTGTGTCTTTGTGTGTGTGTATGTGTGTGTGTGTATGTTTGTGTGTGTGTGTCTTTGTGTGTGTGTGTGTGTTAGTCTGTCTGTTTGTGGTGTGTGTGTTAGTCTGTTTGTGTGTGGTGTGTGTGTGTGTGTGTGTGTGTGTGGTGCGTGCGTGTGCGTGCGTGTGTGTGTGTGTGTGTGATATTGTGCAGGGAAGCTGTGCATGCGTTTGTGTATGTTATGTGTGTGTTTGTGTGCGTGAGTGTGTGTGTGGGTGTGGGTGGGTGGGTGGATGGGTGGGTGGGTGAGACTATGTATGCGTTAGTCTGTGTGTGTTTTGTGTGTGTGTGTGATATTGTGTGGGTGAGACTATGTGTGCATTCATCTCTGTGTGTGTGCATGTGTTTTGCAATCTGTACTACAGTTTGATAAAAATTCCAGTTTGTATTGCCAAACCAACATAGGGTGTGTAAGATTAGTGTAAGTGCCGTTGTCAAAACAAAAAAAAAAGAATGTCAAAAAATCCAGTAATGTGAATAGGTATTCAACAAATTAAAGGAAAAAAGCATCTATGCCACTCTCTTGGGCACTATGATATAAACATATTTTATATGTTGTCTCTGTCTGTCTGTCTGTCTCTGTCTGTCTGTCTGTCTCTCTCTCACTCTCTCTCTCTGTCTCTCTGTCTCCCCCTTCCTCCCTCCCTCCCTCCTGCCTTCCCACCTCTGTCTCTGTCTGTCTGTCTGTCTCTCTCTCTCTGTGTCTCTCTCTCCCCCTTCCTCCCTCCCTCCTGCCTTCCCCCTCTGTCTCTGTCTGTCTGTCTCTCTCTCTCTCTCTCTCTCTGTCTCTCTCTCTGTGTCTCTGTGTATCTCTCTCTCTCTCTCCCCCTTCCTCCCTCCCTCCCTCCCTCCTGCCTTCCCCCCTCTGTCTCTGTCTGTCTGTCTGTCTCACACACACACACACACACACACAGGTACATGATCATAAAACCTGCAATTTATCCAAATATCCTTGTTCTTTCCAGTTTGTGCCGTTCCGAGATTTCATTGGCGGTCGATTTGGCGCCGACATGGGATTGTCCAAAGTGGCTTTGGCGCGTGAAGTCCTGGCCGAGATTCCTGATCAAGTCCTGCAGTACATGCGCCGATACGACATCCGAGCCAAAACCGCTGTGGGTGCCGCTTCCAATTAGAACTTTGCTGAGGCCTGTGGTTTTATCCTTTGATCCCCTCACCCTGTCCACCAGCTGTGGAAGCTGGTTGTGGGTAGAGTGAGGGTGAGAAAGGCTGACCAGTAAGGATCTCTTTTGGAAACCTTTCTGTTGGAGGCAGTTTCTGCTGGTGTTTCAACAGTCTGCTGACCTACAGAATGGTTATAAATATATCAAAATCTCTGCCTTTTTCAAGTGTTTTGACTGATTTGTTTTTTTGTTTTTTTTTGTTTTAATTAAACTAGAATGGTATTTGGTTTAGGGAAGCTGGGATAACCCCATACGAGCTGTGTGGTGATGTTTTGACCTTTTCGTCAACTGCTGTAGTATGTTGTGTTTGTTTTCTACGTCTGTGAAATAGGCCAGAGCTGTTGTGTGTATAGTTAGTAGTATCAGCAGGTCTGTCTGATTGGGTCTAGTGTGTTTTTGGATCGTGAATTTCATGTTTTTAATAATGTGGACTGAGTATTGTATATATTGTGTGTGTTTCGATTATGTGGACCGGATGATGTGCACTATGTGTGTGTGTATGGATTATATAGACTGACTTTGTTTTTTGTTTTTTTCTTTTGTTACTTATTTCTCTGTGTTTGTGTGTGTGTGTGTGTATGTGAGAGAGAGAGAGAGAGGGGGGGGGGGGTTGTGACACTACCTCCATGCCGCTCATTTTGGCTGTCCAACGCGCCTCCATAGGGTCACCGTGACAGCAGGAGGTGAAGGGCCACAAGAATCTTGGACAGTTTTTTTTCATAATTCTATGATGATGATGAGAACGGCGATGATAGTGACGATAGTGCTGTGGAGTTCCATTTCGGATTGAGACTTGTGACAGGGCTGTACTCTACTCTTACTTTCATAATATATCCTCGTGTTGAGCCACCCCAAAAGATAAGGTAGGTGCCGTCTTCGTCAAGAAATTTGAGAAAACGTCCCTGATGATGGATCAGCAAAGTAGATGAAACTGAACTGTGTGGTCCCAATCCTTCCCTCAAGTCCTCAAAACACTCAACTGTGTTGTCCTTGTCTTTCCCACAAGTCCTCAAAACACTCAACTGTGTGGTCCTTGTCTTTCCCACAAGTCCTCAAAACACTCAACTGTGTTGTCTTTGTCTTTCCCACAAGTCCTCAAAACACTCAACTGTGTTGTCTTTGTCTTTCCCAACAAGTCCTCAAAACACTCAACTGTGTTGTCTTTGTCTTTCCCAACAAGTCCTCAAAACACTCAACTGTGTTGTCCTTGTCTTTCCCAACAAGTCCTCAAAACACTCAACTGTGTTGTCTTTGTCTTTCCCAACAAGTCCTCAAAACACTCAACTGTGTTGTCTTTGTCTTTCCCAACAAGTCCTCAAAACACTCAACTGTGTTGTCTTTGTCTTTCCCAACAAGTCCTCAAAACACTCAACTGTGTTGTCTTTGTCTTTCCCAACAAGTCCTCAAAACACTCAACTGTGTTGTCTTGTCTTTCCCAACAAGTCCTCAAAACACTCAACTGTGTTGTCCTTGTCTTTCCCAACAAGTCCTCAAAACACTCAACTGTGTTGTCTTTGTCTTTCCCAACAAGTCCTCAAAACACTCAACTGTGTTGTCCTTGTCTTTCCCAACAAGTCCTCAAAACACTCAACTGTGTTGTCTTTGTCTTTCCCAACAAGTCCTCAAAACACTCAACTGTGTTGTCTTTGTCTTTCCCAACAAGTCCTCAAACACTCAACTGTGTTGTCTTTGTCTTTCCAACAAGTCCTCAAAACATTCAACTGTGTTTCTTTGTCTTTCCCAACAAGTCCTCAAAACACTCAACTGTGTTGTCTTTGTCTTTCCCAACAAGTCCTCAAAACACTCAACTGTGTTGTCTTTGTCTTTCCCAACAAGTCCTCAAAACAATCAACTGTGTGGCTCCTGTTTTTCCCAACAAGTCCTCAAAACACTCAACTCTGAGTAGAAATTGGTACGGGCCAAAAAAATCTCAAAATAATTTTGTTAGCAGGACATGAGTTCAAACTTACAACCTCCCAATCAGTAGACAGTTGTGCTAACCACTTCGCCTGTTTGAGTGGATTATGCAGACTTATTTTCAATCCTTTTGGACCTTCTTAATTTTGATAATTTTGGATTATCTTATTTTGATACTTTTTGGACCTTCCGAATTTTGATGATTGCGGATTAGCTTATTTTGATACTTTTTGGACCTTCCGAATTTTGATGATTGCGGATTAGCTTATTTTGATACTTTTTGGACCTTCCGAATTTTGATGATTGCGGATTAGCTTATTTTGGACCTTAATTTTGAAAATTTTGGATTGTCTTATATTTTTGATAATTCTGGACCTTCTTAATTTTGATAATTTTGGATTGTCTTATTTTGATAATTTTGGAAAAATGTTAATTTTGATAATTTTGGATTATCTTATTTTGATAATTTTGGACCTCTTAATTTTGATAATTTTGGATAGTCTTATTTTGATAATTTTGGAAAAATGTTAATTTTGATAATTTTGGATTATCTTCTTTATATAATTTAGACCTACTTTATTTTGAAAATTCTAGACCTTAATTTTGATAATTTTGGACCCTTTTGATATTGGGATTGCCTTATTTTGACAATTTTGGACTCTCTGAATTTTGATGTGATTTTGGATTGTCATAGTCATATTTTGGTAATTTTGGACCATCTTCCATCACGTGACTTTTGCAGTATTAGTACATATGAAAAATCGTTCTGAACATGGAACATGTATCGAGAAAACTAAATCTGTTATCATTCATTTTTGAATGTTTTGTTGTTATGGACTTTACTTACAAAAATAATATGTACTGTTGTCATGAGGGCATTATGTCAACTTTGCTTTGAATGGAGTTTTGGTGGTCACGTGTTTTGGTTATATGTACAAAACGTCATCTTGTACAGAAGATGCGAGACCTGACTTCTTAACAAGCTCCTTAGCATGCTCAGTTCAATGTAGGAGACGGTCAGCCTGAATTATCACTCAGTGATATGTTGTACACATTGTCCTACAAACAGGTTCATATTATACACATTGTCCTACAAACAGGTTCATGTTGTACACATTGTCCTACAAACAGGTTTATGTTGTACACATTGTCCTACAAACAGGTTTATGTTGTAACACATTGTCTACAAACATGTTCATATTGTACACATTGTCCTACAAACATGTTCATATTGTACACATTGTCCTACAAACATGTTCATATTGTACACATTGTCCTACAACAGGTTTATGTTGTACACATTGTCCTACAAACATGTTCATATTGTACACATTGTCCTACAAACATGTTCATATTGTACACATTGTCCTACAAACATGTTCATATTGTACACATTGTCCTACAAACATGTTCATATTGTACACATTGTTTCAACTGTTCATGTTGTCACTTGTTTACAAACAGGGTTCATGTTTGTCTACAAACATGTTCATATTGTACACATTGTTCACAAACTGTTCATATCTGTACACATTGTTCTTACAACTGTTCATATGTGAACCATTGTCTACAACATGTTCATATTGTACACATTGTTCTACAAACATGTTCATGTTGTACACATTGTTTTACAAACAGTGTTCATATGTAAATTTTCCTACAAACATGTTCATTTGTACACATTGTTCTACAAACATGTTCATATTGTACACATTGTTCTACAAACAAGTTCATATTGTACACATTGTTCTACAAACATGTTCATATTGTACACATTGTTCTACAAACATGTTCATATTGTACACATTGTTCTACAAACATGTTCATATTGTACACATTGTCCTACAAACATGTTCATATTGTACACATTGTCCTACAAACATGTTCATATTGTACACATTGTCCTGCAAACATGTTCATATTGTACACATTGTCCTACAAACATGTTCATATTGTACACATTGTCCTACAAACATGTTCATATTGTACACATTGTCCTACAAACATGTTCATATTGTACACATTGTCCTACAAACAAGTTCATATTGTACACATTGTCCTACAAACAGGTTCATATTGTACACATTGTCCTACAAGCAAGTTCATGTTGTACGTGTTGTTAGTTATTGGTGCAAGCACAGAGTTACGCCATTGTACCATGTTTTGCTCAACATTTTCCCGTAGATACTATTATTATTGTTATTATTATCTAGATCAGTATTGGAATTGTATCATTTTTGCTAAGTCTTATACAGCATTTAAATGATTGTCATGATGTGTTTGTTTTGTTTCATTATTTAGATTGTGTTGCCTGTTTGTTACTGTTTTCTTTGCTTTTGTGTGTGTGTGTTTGATTTTACTCAAGTTGATTTTATCTTCTGTTGTTTGTACGTAGAAATACCACAGAAATCAGGAATGTTTTTATTACTGTGAAGAATGATGGAGCAGTGTTGAAGGCATCTGATGTCAAGCATTAGGAGGCATGCTGTTTAAAAGGGCTGTTTACCATAAGATTGGTGAAGGTAGAGGAAGGCAAATGATGTCAAGCATTTAGGATTTATACTCTTTAAGAGGACTGCATTCCATATTATTATAATATTCTCCAGCTTTGGTCAGGCTCAGGTACTCAGACCCTTGCAGTGTTCATAAAATATCACAATCATTATGTCCAAATCTTCATCTTTCACATAACCCTTGTGGGGATGCCCGGGGGGGTTCTATCAGTATAAATGGTATCCCCAACTTCTGGAAATTCTGTGCTAGAAATTTCTTCTTTTCTGTCACTCTCTTTGTTTCTGCCTTGTTCCTTTGCTTTCTGTTGTTTCTTCGTATCATTTTCTGCCTTGCTGGTCCATTCACCTGTATGTGTTCGATAAAGTCTTACACACGTTTTCTTAGGATTGATAATTGAGTACATGTATTAAGTGCATTTTTGGCTCTAGGGAGGTGAGATATGCGGAAACAATTTTAGGTAATTTATGCCTGTTTTTATATATGTTTTGATGTTCTTCTGTGTATACTTAAATTTGTATTCAAGTGTGTTTTTTGAATCCCTTGTGCGATGAATTGGATGGAGTGGTCAACGCCGGGGGCATGTCCTTAGATTATGTGCGCGAATGCATTGATATGTGTATTTAATTTTCTTTTCTTTTTTTTTCTGCTGAAGTTTTGTATGTTTTGAAGGGGTTCTGATATGGTTCTACGCAGTCGGCTGGGCTTTAAACAACAATAACAACAACAATCATATTTCACATTGATTTCAGTTTGTAGGGCACTGGCATTCATTGTTAATCTCAATCAGGCTGGCTGTGTTGATATAGAGCCATAGACTTAGGATCAGACGTCTTGAGTTCAATCCCAGCTTGCAACATTAAAAAAAATCTGGTGGTGTCAGCTCAATATTTCATACGTTCTTTTCTCTGCCTGTCTCCTCTTCCCCCTATTTCCAGACACCTTAGGCCTATGCCAAGCTCTATATGCTAGTAAGGTCTTGATTTGGGGAGGGAGACAGGCAGACAACACAACATTTGAAACACTGAACTGACACCACCAGGACCTCTTTCCTTACCAGCATATAGAGTTTGGCATAGGCCTAAGGAGTTGGCCAGATGATTACCAACAGATTTCTGTGCCGTGGGTGAGGAAAGGTTTTGAGTGCGATGAATCCCTCTTCAACAAACTCCCAACTCAATCTTGGCAAAGTTTCCTGGTTTAATAATCCTGGGTTCCAGCATGGCACATGGTCTGGTGGTTGACATTCTGTTTTGAAGGCTGACTGGCTCAAATGATGGATCCATGGACTCGAGATCTGATGTTTCGATTTCATTCCTAGTCCACAACATAAAACATACCCTGTCCGTTGCTCATCTTGATGTTCCAGTTATTTTGGAGTTGTTAACATAACATTTTATACGTCTTATTCTTCCCTGTCATTTCAAGATCCCTAGCTCATAAAGTTTTGCATAGACGCAAGGAGTCTGTCGGGTAACAGCTGACAGATTTAGATAGAGCACACATGGAATTGCCCGGTTGCAGTAAATCCCTTTTGAACAGAATTTATTTGAAATTTTCTCGCGAGCAAGAGGTGACTGATCACAGTTGAATATATACACACAAAATGATTGTCAGCAAGCCTGATGGAGATTTGAACTCTGATCTCCAAACTGTCGTTTGTAACATTAACCATGCTGAATATTTTGTATACATGAACACACAATGTTTTGTATAGGTTTGGGCTGCTTCTGTTATGAGGACCAGTGAATTGTTTCACAAAGTTAGACACTGGTTACTGTTGATTTAGGTAACCAGTGAATTGTTTCACAAAGTTAGACACTGGTTACTGTTGATTTAGGTAACCAGTGAATTGTTTCACAAAGTTAGACACTGGTTACTGTTGATTTAGGTAACCAGTGAATTGTTTCACAAAGTTAGACACTGGTTACTGTTGATTTAGGTAACCAGTGAATTGTTTCACAAAGTTAGACACTGGTTACTGTTGATTTAGGTAACCAGTGAATTGTTTCACAAAGTTAGACACTGGTTACTGTTGTTTATGGTAACCAGTGAATTGTTTCACAAAGTTAGACACTGGTTACTGTTGTTTTAGGTAACCAGTGAATTGTTTCACAAAGTTAGACACTGGTTACTGTTGATTTAGGTAACCAGTGAATTGTTTCACAAAGTTAGACACTGGTTACTGTTGTTTTAGGTAACCAGTGAATTGTTTCACAAAGTTAGACACTGGTTACTGTTGTTTAGGTAACCAGTGAATTGTTTCATAAAGTTAGACACTGGTTACTGTTGATTTAGGTAACCAGTGAATTGTTTCACAAAGTTAGACACTGGTTACTGTTGTTTAGGTAACCAGTGAATTGTTTCACAAAGTTAGACACTGGTTACTGTTGTTTTAGGTAACCAGTGAATTGTTTCACAAAGTTAGACACTGGTTACTGTTGATTAGGTAACCAGTGAATTGTTTCACAAAGTTAGACACTGGTTACTGTTGATTTAGGTAACCAGTGAATTGTTTCACAAAGTTAGACACTGGTTACTGTTGATTTAGGTAACCAGTGAATTGTTTCACAAAGTTAGACACTGGTTACTGTTGATTTAGGTAACCAGTGAATTGTTTCACAAAGTTAGACACTGGTAACTGTTGTTTATGGTAACCAGTGAATTGTTTCACAAAGTTAGACACTGGTTACTGTTGTTTTAGGTAACCAGTGAATTGTTTCACAAAGTTAGACACTGGTTACTGTTGATTTAGGTAACCAGTGAATTGTTTCACAAAGTTAGACACTGGTTACTGTTGTTTAGGTAACCAGTGAATTGTTTCACAAAGTTAGACACTGGTTACTGTTGTTTTAGGTAACCAGTGAATTGTTTCATAAAGTTAGACACTGGTTACTGTTGATTTAGGTAACCAGTGAATTGTTTCACAAAGTTAGACACTGGTTACTGTTGTTTTAGGTAACCAGTGAATTGTTTCACAAAGTTAGACACTGGTTACTGTTGTTTAGGTAACCAGTGAATTGTTTCATAAAGTTAGACACTGGTTACTGTTGATTTAGGTAACCAGTGAATTGTTTCATAAAGTTAGACACTGGTTACTGTTGATTTAGGTAACCAGTGAATTGTTTCACTAAAGTTAGACACTGGTTACTGTTGATTTTGGTAACCAGTGAATTGTTTCACTAAAGTTAGACACTGGTTACTGTTGATTTAGGTAACCAGTGAATTGTTTCATAAAGTTAGACACTGGTTACTGTTGATTTAGGTAACCAGTGAATTGTTTCATAAAGTTAGACACTGGTTACTGTTGTTAATGGTAACCAGTGAATTGTTTCATAAAGATAGACACTGGGACTACTCTTGTTATGGTAACCAGTGAATTGTTTCATAAAGATAGACACTGGTTACTGTTGGTTATGGTAACCAGTGAATTGTTTCATAAAGTTAGACACTGGCTACTGTTGGTTATGGTAACCAGTGAATTGTTTCATAAAGTTAGACACTGGCTACACTTGGTTATAGTAACCAGTGAATTGTTTCATAAAGTTAGTGGTCATATTCATTATGTTTAATTGACTTCGGTATTATATTGAAATTCTCTGTTGATATTTGTTTGGTTGGATGGCTTTGTTTGTTTGTTTTCTATTTTGAAAATATTAATAATATTGACTTGTTTGACATCACTTCCACAGTTTGTACTTGGACTGCCTTACACTGGACCAATGACACAGCAAG
Source organism: Monoplex corrugatus (assembly GCA_030674185.1). NCBI lineage: Eukaryota > Metazoa > Mollusca > Gastropoda > Littorinimorpha > Ranellidae > Monoplex > Monoplex corrugatus. Next base: position 7,284,053 of record JAPXFY010000018.1, read on the forward strand.
TAAGAATCATACATACAGCAATGAGAATAATGAAACACAAATAATAATGAGATATCGTTGCAAAATATATGTGAGACTCGAAACAAGTGCGACTGCCCGCACCCAAGCAAACAGGAACCAGAAGAACAAGAAAACCAATGCAAGCGCGTATTCAACAAAACAAGACAAGACAAGTGCAAATTTTCGGCCAACCGGCCTTTGTCAAGCGCGAACGTACGGTCCCTTTTTATCCACTGGACGAGGCGGCAGGGAAGTTTTTAGTCCTCTTTTTATTATCCGTTGTTTGGTGTCTGTGGTCTGTTTATGACCGTACGTTCGCGCTTGACAAAGGCCGGTTGGCCGAAAATTTGCGCTTGTCTTGTCTTGTTTTGTCGAATACGCGCTTGCATTGGTTTTCTTGTTCTTCTGGTTCTTATATGTGAGACTGTTATGCATATCACGAATGACAGATGTAAGATACATATATAGAGTTTGATATCAATATTGCCCTCCCATAAAAAACAAATCAAGGATTTCTGGCTATATTAACCCTTTCGATTCTCTCATCCTATCCACTGACGTCCTGCATTGTCATCAATCATAGCAAAGCAAAAATTTAACCCTTTGATTCCCTCACCCTAACCACCAGCTTCCTACTAGTTCCTTGTGGGAAGCTGGTGGATAGAGTGAGGGAATCAAAGTGTTATGTTCTTGCAGCTGGTCAATAGGGTGCAGGAGTCGAAGGGTGAAAGATCTGTGTATTTTTTATGAAAAAGGTGGAGTTTGTTAGCCATGTTACTGCCCTTCCATTTGAAAAGGAATGACTTACCCACAGGGGATGATGAAAGTCAGTGTGGATATTTTTCTACTTTAGAAACACGACACACACAAGTATGCATATCATATAGGAAATACGTGAAATTTTTTTTACTAAGAATGAAGAACAGATTTTTGATACCGTATTGCTCAAAGTTAAAACCCTGTAAAGATTGTTACAGAGAACGTGGAGCTATTTCTAACCAGAGATAGACATTTTCATCAAAGAGTTGTTGATTGCCTTTTACCATAACTGTTGTATCTATGGAGAATTTTGTTCCACATCTTTTACCTCTTTTTATTGGAAATTTTATTCTATTCCACACGTTATCTGGAGACTCATTTCCCGCTTTTTCTCTGTTTTGTACCAGAGAAGATTTTTGTCCTATGGTTAACCCTTTGACTTCCGCACCCTGTCCACCAGCATTCCTGCATTGTCAATCACGCTAGCAAAGCAAAAACTTAACCCTTTGACTTCCGCACCCTGTCCACCAGCATTCCTGCATTGTCAATCACGCTAGCAAAGCAAAAACTTAACCCTTTGACTCCCTCACTCTGTCCACCAGCATCCTGCATTGTCAGTCACGCTAGCAAAGCAAAAACTTAACCCTTTGACTCCCTCACTCTGTCCACCAGCATCCTGCATTGTCAATCACGCTAGCAAAGCAAAAACTTAACCCTTTGACTCCCGCACCTTGTCCACCAGCATTCCTGCATTGTCAATCATGCTAGCAAAGCATAAACTTAACCCTTTGACTCCCACACCCTGTCCACCAGCATCCTGCATTGTCAATCACGCTAGCAAAGCAAAAACTTAACCCTTTGACTTCCTCACCCTGTCCACCAGCATCCCGCATTGTCAATCACGCTAGCAAAGCAAAAACTTAACCCTTTGACTCCTGCACCCTTTCTACCAGCATCCTGCATTGTCAATCATGCTAGCAAAGCATAAACTTAATCCTTTGACTCCCTCACCCTGTCCACCAGCATCCTGCATTGTCAATCACGCTAGCAAAGCAAAAACTTAACCCTTTGACTTCCTCACCCTGTCCACCAGCACCCGCATTGTCAATCACGCTAGCAAAGCAAAAACTTAACCCTTTGACTCCTGCACCCTTTCTACCAGCATCCTGCATTGTCAATCACGCTAGCAAAGCAAAAACGTAACCTTTTGACCCCCCCCCCCCCCCCCCAAACATATCCATCAGCTTCCTGCAGAAAGCTGGCAGATAGGGTGAGAGAGTCAAAAGATTAAGTTTTTGCAGTTGATAGGTACTGTGTGAGAGTCCAAGGGTTAACGTTGATCCCCGTTTTGCAGTAATTGTTGTATCTGTTTTACTGTTTATTTCATGTTTTGTCTCTGCTTTGTAAAGCCTGTTATTCTACACTTAATGCTGATTTCTGTTTTGTCATGGGTGTCGTATTACAGTTTTATTCTTCCTTTGTCTCTTGTTTTGTAAAGCCTGTTATTCTACACTTAACGTTGATTCCTGTTTTGTCATAGGTATATTGTGTTTGTGCAGAACTGTCCTTCAGATGTTGTCTCCACTTTCCCAGGATTCTGTCTGTCCTGTGGTATCCATCGTGTGATTCAAGCTTTGTCGTGTGTGGATACCTGTTTGCCCTGTCTTGTGGTATCCATTGTGTGATTCAAGCTTTGTCGTGTGTGGATACCTGTTTGCCCTGTCCTTGTGGTATCCATTATGTGATTCAAGCTTTGTGTGTGTGGATACCTGTTTGCGATGTCCTGTGGTATCCATTGTGTGATTCAAGCTTTGTCGTGTGTGGATACCTGTTTGTGATGTCCTGGTGTATCCATTGATGTGATTTCAAGCTTTGTCGTGTGTGGATACCTGTTGCGTTGTTCCTGTGGTATCCATCATGTGATTCAAGCTTTGTCGTGTGTGGATACCTGTTTGTGATGTCCTGTGGTATCCATCATGTGATTCAAGCTTTGTCCTGTGTGGATACCTGTTCTGTGATCCTGTGGTATCCATCATGTGATTCAAGCTTTGTCGTGTGGATACCTGTTTGTGATGTCCTGTGGTATCCATCATGTGATTCAAGCTTTGTCGTGTGTGGATACCTGTTTGTGATGTCCTGTGGTATCCATAGTGATTCAAGCTTTGTCCTGTGTGGATACTGTTTGTGATGTCTGTGGTATCCATATGTGATTCAAGCTTTGTCGTGTGTGGATACCTGTTTGTATGTGTTGGTATCCATTAATGTGATTCAAGCTTTGTCGTGTGTGGATACCTGTTTGTGATGTCCTGTGGTATCCATTGTGTGATTCAAGCTTTGTCCTGTGTGGATACCTGTTTGTGATGTCTGTGGTATCCATCTGTGATTCAAGCTTTGTCGTGTGTGGATACCTGTTTGTGATGTCTGTGGTATCCATCTGTGATTCAAGCTTTGTCGTGTGTGGATACCTGTTTGTGATGTCGTGTGGTATCCATGTAGTGATTCAAGCTTTGTCGTGTGTGGATACCTGTTTGCCCTGTCCTGTGGTATCCATTGTGTGATTCAAGCTTTGTCGTGTGTGGATACCTGTTTGCCCTGTCCTGTGGTATCCATCGTGTGATTCAAGCTTTGTCGTGTGTGGATACCTGTTTGTGATGTCCTGTGGTATCCATCATGTGATTCAAGCTTTGTCGTGTGTGGATACCTGTTGTGTTCCTGTGGTATCCATTATGTGATTCAAGCTTTGTCGTGTGTGGATACCTGTTTGGATGTCCTGTGGTATCCATTGTGTGATTCAAGCTTTGTCGTGTGTGGATACCTGTTTGCCCTGTCTGTGGTATCCATTATGTGATTCAAGCTTTGTCGTGTGTGGATACCTGTTTGTGATGTCCTGTGGTATCCATTGTGTGATTCAAGCTTTGTCGTGTGTGGATACCTGTTTGTGATGTCCTGTGGTATCCATCTGTGATTCAAGCTTTGTCGTGTGTGGATACCTGCTTGCCCTGTCCTGTGGTATCCATTGTGTGATTCAAGCTTTGTCGTGTGTGGATACCTGTTTGTGTGTCCTGTGGTATCCATTGTGTGATTCAAGCTTTGTCGTGTGTGATACCTGTTTGTGATGTCCTGTGGTATCCATTGTGTGATTCAAGCTTTGTCGTGTGTGGATACCTGTTTTGCGATGTTCCTGTGGTATCCATCATGTGATTCAAGCTTTGTCGTGTGTGGATACCTGTTTGCGTATGATCCTGTGGTATCCATCATGTGATTCAAGCTTTGTCGTGTGTGGATACCTGTTTGTGAGTCCTGTGGTATCCATTATGTGATTCAAGCTTTGTCGTGTGTGGATACCTGTTTGTGTGTCCTGTGGTATCCATCATGTGATTCAAGCTTTGTCGTGTGTGGATACCTGTTTGCCTGTCCTGTGGTATCCATCGTGTGATTCAGCTTTGTCGTGTGTGGATACCTGTTTGCCTGTCCTGTGGTATCATTATGTGATCAGCTTTTCGGTGTGGATACTGTTTGGTGTCTGTGTATTGTGTATAATTTGTCGTGTGTGATACCTGTGTATGTCTGTGTACCATTTGTGATCAAGCTTTGTCGTGTGTGGATACTGTTTGGTGTCCTGTGGTATCCATATGTGATTCAGCTTTGTCGTGTGTGGATACCTGTTTGCTGTCCTGTGGTATCCATCTGTGATTCAAGCTTTGTCTGTGTGTATGTTTGTAGATCCATATGTATTCACTTTCGTTTGTCGGATGTCCTGTGGTATCCATCTGTGATTCAAGCTTTGTCGTGTGTGGATACCTGTTTGCACTCAGTTTCCTGTACTGTGTGGAGTATATGTGTGTATGTTTGTGTCATCTTCTGAGATTTGACTGGTGTCTCTTTTCCCAGTGCTGTGTTGGATTTATGTGAAGGCCTATGGTGTGTGCCATGGCCATTTTGGATCTGTTCCCATCATGTAACGTTTTAGGTATTAGCATAAATCAAGGGTTATCTGCCAGAACGATGTATCTACTTTCTTCACTCCTCTTGCAATAGTCCGTTCTGCCAGGTAAAGCTTGGTATACAACATTTGCAAGAAATCCAAAACAAGTGTGACTGCCCGCGTTCAAGCAAACCTGAACCAAGAAAAACATGAAAAAAGAAATCAGAACATGTATTCAATACAACCAGACGAGACAGGCGCAACTTTTCAGACAAAACAGCAGGGAAGTTTCAGTCTTTTTCTCCTCATTTTTGTGTTTGGTGTTTGTTCGTTTGTGATCTTATGTTACGCTTGACAAAAGCCAATTGGCTGAAAATTTGCACCTGTCTTGTCTGGTTGTATTAAATATGTTCTGATTAGTTTTTTCATGTTTTTTCTGGTTAAAAATTTGCAAGTATGAAGACATGGCTGAAAACTGAAACTTTTTTTTGTGTGTGTGCACATGTGAGTGTTTGTGTTGCACCATCTCTAGACATCTGTGTCTATGCTTTCACTATTTTTCTAGTGACCTGTCTATGTTTGTTATCCATATATATATAATTCTTTGTGGATTTGTATCTCAGATCCCACTCCTCGTGGAAAAAATATTCTGCAGGAAAAGTACATTATGGGAAAAGTACACCATTTTGACACGAAATATTTATTTTGTTTTGTTTCTTTATAGTGTTGTACTTGGTCAGTATCACTTGAGCGGATTCTTGCGTCAATTTTTCCAAAGTGTGAAATTATGAGCTGTCCTGGTTACAAGATGAAAAGAATCATTTTGTCACTTGTACCAAGTCTTGAATTTTGTCATGGCATTTTCTGGTGCCTGTCAAGAGCTAAACTTGTATTCAAGTTTTATGTCTACGTACCAAGATTTACTCTTCCTAAAGCATGAACAATTGTTGGTCATTTTGTAATGTGTGGTAGGAATGAGTCTGTCTGTTGTGAATCTATATAGAGACTCGTAATGTTTTGTCAGTTAATGAATATAATAACTGATTTAAATCAGACTTGTAGTATCTGTGTTTGTAGTGTGCATTCAAAGGTTTCTGTATTGTTTATTGATAGAGCTTAACCCTTTCACTCCCTCACCCTGTCCACCAGCACCCTGCATAGTCAACTGTGTTAGCAAAGCAAAAACTTAACCCTTTGATTCCCTCCCCTATCCACCAGCTTCCTGCAGGAAGCTGGTGGATAGGGTGAGGGAATCAAAGGGTTAAGTTTTTGCAGTTGGTAGATGGGGTGTGGTAGTCAAAGGGTTAAGAAGGTTTGGTCAATATGTTCATCCCTTACAGATTTTATTACTATGATTCTGTGTGTGTGTGTGTGTGTGTGTGTGCGTGTGCGTGGTGTGCGTGTGTGTGTGTGTGTGTGTGTGTGTGAGTATGTGTGTGTGTGTGTGTGAGTATGTGTGTGTGTGTGTGAGTATGTGTGTGTGTGTGTGTGTGTGTGTGTGTGTGTGTGTGTGTGTGTGTGTGTGTGTGTGTGTGTGAATTGGTAGTTGAGATCGGTTATTACCCACTGTAGTCTACAATGCAGGATTAATCCACAACACCTTTTACTTTTCCCTATAGAGTGGGAGGGAATCTTTGTTCTTATGTTCAGCCTTAGGGTAGATGCATTATTCTCTGTTTCTCTGTCTGTCTCTCTGTCTGTCTGCCTCTGTGTCTCTGTCTGTCTCTTGTCTTTCTGTCTGGCTGTCTTTCTGTCTGACTGTCTCTGTCTCTGTGTCTCTGTCTGTCTGTCTCTCAGTCTTTGTCTGTCTGTCTGTCTTCCTTTCTTTCTGTCTGTCTCTGTCTCTGTTTCAGTCTCTCTCATTTTCTCTCTCTCTCTTTCTCTCTATGCATGTCTCTCTGTGTGTCTGTGTCTGTTTCTCTCTCTCTGTCTCTCACTCTCTGTCTTTCTCTCTCTGTCTCTTTCTCTCTCTCTGTGTCTCTCTCTCTTTCTCTCTCTCTCTCAGTCTTGCTGTCTGTCTTTCTGTCTGTCTTTCTGTCTGTCTCTGTCTCTCTTTTTCTCTCTGTCTCCCCCTCTCTCTCTTTCCTTCTCTCTCTGTCTTTCCCTCTCTCTCTATCCTGTTTTTTTTCTCTCAGTGTCTTTTCTGTGGTGGCCCCTTGGCTGTTTGGACCAAATGATTTTCAAGACATTAAATCATCAGATTGACCATTGTCTCTTGTTTGGTGCTGAGCTTATGGGGATTTCTTGTTCTTGTTTCTATGGGATTTCTTTTCTGCTGGTAAACTGCTTGGAGTGTCTGGTTTTGAGTTTAGCATCAGTTATACGCTTGCTGCGTTTGTAGAATGTGGTTCTGGTTTTTCTTTTCTTTCGGCTGGCCATGTTAGACGAAGATGAAGACAGAGAGGGTGGGAGATGTACTCACAGCAACAAAGGATAGATGCGTATGGAGGGCCATGATCCCGTTGCCATGTGGCAGGGCACATGATGATGATGAGTTCTGGTTTGGCTGTAAGGGGTCTTTCTTTGAATAAACATAATCTGTTTAGTGGTCACGGTGAGTGAAAATGAAAATGTGTGGTCATTTACGAAGTGTGGAGAAGCATTGAGACTAAAAGGACAGCACTATTCCTCCTTATAACTACAGACATTGCAAAGTTATTCCATATTCAGGGAGACGGCAGAGTTTTGTTAGTGGTGTGTTTTTGTGGAAAGAGAGAAGTTGTTGATATAACTTCACTGTCTAATGTGAAAAACTTGGTAGTTCAGTCAAACTTGTTTACTCTGTGGTGTTCATCTGTTTAACCCTTTGACTCCGGCACCCTATCCACCAACTGCAAAAACTTCTCTCACCCTATTCACCAGCTTCCTGCAGGATGCTGGTGGATAGGGTGAGGGAGACAAAAGATTAAGTTTTTGCTTTGCTAGCTAGCATGGTTAACAATGCAGGATGCTGGGGGACAGGTGCTGGAGTCTAAGGGTTAATGTAATTTTATGTAATGAGACCGTAGCATAGTATATCTTTTCTGCAATCTCAGTTCTTATGGTGCATTATCATTCTTCTTTTTGCTTTTGCAAACATGTTGCAAGTGTGCTTTGTTGTTTCTTAAGCTGTGGGTTTTTTTTCATTTATTTGTTTGGTTGTTTTTTATCTGTATATGTACTTGTGGTGATTTATACTGTTAATAAATATATATTTCTCGTATTCACATTCATAAGACATGTTTGTATTGAGGATCTTTTCTTCAGTGGTGCACTGTTGTATTTGTTTATGTTGAAATGAGGTTCTGAAGGAGCTTGATGTCTTTATTTGTGTTGCAAAGCCTGATCTGCTTTTATGTTAATAACAAGATGTAACTGCTAGGTAACATTTGGTTAGTTTTGTGTTCTGGTCGGTGTATCTGTGATAGAAATTAGAATAGACACAGAGAACTGTTTGAGGGAAGGAGTGGAGGGGAAAGATAGAAAAATCCAGAATTCATCTGCAGAAACCCAGGCTTTGGCGCACAACGGACAGAGCTGGAGGAATCTGGTGAACAGTGCTTTCATGCAGCACCCCAGTAACTCTTCACAGAATAAAGAAAGAAGAAGAAGAAGAAGAAAGTATATTGAGCTGGTTTAATCCTTTTATTCCCTCACCCTACACACCAGCTGCAAAAACTTAACCCTTTTACTCCCTCACTCTCCCTTCAGGAAGTTGGTTAATGGGATGAGGGAATGAAAGGGTTAGGCATTTTCTTTGCATAATGATAATGCAGGAAGAGTGAGGGAGTCAAAGGGTAAGGAGACCATGGTGCGTTCTTCTGCATATTCATTAAACAATGTCTCATTTTTTTTAGATGGGAAATTGAGTAAGTCAGGATGGTGTAAGATTCAAGATTTTTATTGTTGTCTTTTGTTTTCAAAAGAGTAAGGCTGTTTCATCTGCAGGCGCACACGTATACACACAAAATGTTACACATCAGTATAATGGAATGTTATACCTACACACACAGACAGGCACACTGAATTTGCTTAAGTGAGCTCCTTTGCGTTCATACAAAAAAAGAAAAAGAAAAACAAAAAAATAATAATGATGATGATAATGATAATAATAGTAATGATAGTAATGATAATGATATTTATAAGGTGCCAAATCTTGATTCAAGAATCAAATCAAGGTGCGCATTCTGATCTCACCTATCTCACTGGGTTTGGTGTTGGCTGCTGCACATCTGGACACCACCATCTCCCTCCAGGCCGCTCTGTCTTGACTTTTGTGGACAATTTCTTGAATATTTAGGCCACTGATGTTGGTTATGTTCTCAGTGTGTGAGATTGGAGGTCTGCCTTTCTTCCTTTTTGCCACTGTTTTTCCTTGAAAGATGGTTGCCATGAGATCCGTGTTCTTGCTGCGTGACACATGGCCAGTGTATTTTAGTCTTCTCTTGTTGATGCCTGCCAGTAGTTTTCTGGTGGTATCAAGTTCTTCCAGGACACTTTCGTTAGTTCTTCTGTCTGTCCATTTGACACGTATAGTGTCCGATAAAACTACATCAGCACACTGATAGTCTCTTCAAAACCTAAGGCATTATACTGCTGAAGTGGGTTCATTGTTTGTTGTTGTTGTTCTTGGTCTAGTTAATTTTTATTTATTTATTCATTCATTTATTTATTTAATTTATTTTATTTTATTTTATCTTATTTTATTTATTTATTTATTCTGTGTGTGGCATGATTTTAAATATCAGAGACATTTCTTTTCATCTTAAATTGTCTGTGGTTTGCACGTTTAAGACTGTTTTTATTGTGTATTTTTCAAATAAATGGTTGTAATTAAAAGAAACTGACTGCAGTTTTTTTTATATAATGTTCAGATTGATATCTTACATGTTTTTATTTTACCTTTGTGGTGTATTTTCTGCTGTCGTAGACAGTGTTAGACGACTGTTGCTCAGAGTGCATTATATTACTCCTGTTTTTGATGCTTTATTCATCATGTTTATAATATGCTGTCACCTTTTTTTTATGTTCAGTTTTATTTACATAATGAAGCTGCAGCTATGATACAAATCTTTTATACATGCTGATTGGACGCTTTCTTTCTATTTTGCCAGATATTGTTATATTTGATTTTATTGTATAAAGTTGTTACTGATTTGGACGCTTTCTTTCTGTTTTGCCACATATTGTTACATTTGATTTTATTATATAAAGTTGTTACCGATTTGGTGCTTGCTTTCTATTTTGCCAGATATTGTTATATTTGATTTTATCGTATAAAGCTGTTACTGATTTGGATGCTTTCTTTCTGTTTTGTCAATATGTTAATTGATTTATCTTATAAAGCTGTTACTGATTTGGATGCTTTCTTTCTTTTGTCAATATGTACATTTGATTTATCGTATAAAGCTGTTACTGATTTGGATGCTTTCTTTCTGTTTTGTCAAATATTGTTACATTTGATTTTATTATATAAAACTGCTACCGTGCGTTTAGTTTTACACATGTACAGTTGCGGCTTTAATACATTATTTCCTATGTTTATTAAATATTTTTTGTGCATCCACAAATTTTGTAGTTTTGGTTTTATCTGTATACAGTTACAACTTTATTACATCCTTTTTGCTTGTTTATTTGGATTCTTTTCTATTGCCAAGAATTGTAGATGTCATTTATTGACATAAACTTGCAGGTCTAATGCATTGCTTTAATGCTGATTGGGTTTGTTTCTGTAAAGCCAGCTTCTGTTAAATTTATTCCAATAAGTTTGCACCTGCAGTGTATTTTTGTACATATTCATTGGATATTTTTACTCATCATGTAGATTTACAACTCTACTGCATCCTTTTGATATTTAATGCTTGTAGTGTTTGTTTTGGTTTGTATATGTTGCCGAGTCTATATTAGACTGTTTTATTGATATAGACTTACAGCTCTGTAATACATCATTTTACTTATTTAGTGTTTGCTTATGTTTTGCTATATTGCTCAGATTTTTTTTCAATATTTTTTTGCTTTACAGTTAACAGATATCAACAAACGATGTTACATTTTGAACAACAAGAACAATTCAAGGTTTTATGAGATTTTAACATTAGTAGTATTTTCACAATATTGTCCAGATTTAGTCTTATTCATATAGATTTGCAGCTGTAATACATCATTTTATATACTTAGTGTTTGTTAGTTGTTGTTTGTGCTTTTTGTTATATAACATCCCCCGTGGGGATGCCAGGAGTTCTTTCAGTATAAACAGTATCCCCACCTTCTGGAAATTCTGTGCTAGAAATGTCCTCTTTTCGGTCACTTTCTTTGTTTCTGACTTGTTCTTTTGCTTTCTGTCATTTCTTCTTGTCATTGTCTGCCTTGCTGGTCCATTCACCTGTATGTGTTCGATAAGTCTTACGTACTTTCCCTTAGGAATGATAATTGGGTACATGTATTAAGTGCATTTTTGGCACCAGGGAAATGTGATGTGCGGAAGCAATTTTAGATATTTCAGTCCTGTTTCTGTGTACGTTGTAGTGTCCTTAGTTATATTTACGTTAGCATTCAGGTTTCTTTTTCTAAATCCCCTGTGTGATAAATTGGACAGAGTGGTCGACGCCAAGGGCGTATCTTTAGATTATGTGCGCAAATGCATTGATATTTTTTTTCTTTTTTCTGTTGAAGTATTGTGTGTGTTTTGGAGTAGTTATAGCCTTGGTATGGCTCTACGCAGTCTGCTGGGGTTCAAACCACAATAACAACGATTGTGTAATAATCTTTTCACATGCTTATTGGTTGAGGCTGGAGTTTTTTTTAAGGGGGACTCATTGACCTCGGACAATTCCCATATGCGCTGCGCTCAAACCTGCTAGTAATTACATGGCAGACTCCTTGAGCATGTGCAAAACACTGTTGGCAACATCTGGAACTGGGGAGAGAGGGGGAAGAATGAGACCTGCAAAACCCTAAGCTGACACCACCAGAATGATTGAAACATTAACCCTTCGACTCCTGCACCCTGTTCCACCAGCTTCCTGCAATGTCAACCATGCTAACAAAGCTAAAACTTAACCCTTTGACTCCCTCACCCTATCTACCAGCTTCCTGCATTGTCAACCATGCTATCAAAGCTAAAACTTAACCCTTTGACTCCCTCACCCTATCCACCAGCTTCCTGCATTGTCAATCATGCTATCAAAGCTAAAACTTAACCCTTTGACTCCCTCACCCTATCCACCAGCTTCCTGCAGTGTCAACCATGCTAACAAAGCCCAAAACTTAACCCTTTGACTCCTCACCCTATCCACCAGCTTCCTGCATTGTCAACCATGCTAACAAAGCTAAAATTTAACCCTTTGACTCCCTCACCCTATCCACCAGCTTCCTGCAGGAAACAGCTATAGCCCTGATACAGCTCTACTGGGTTTTAAACAAAAATAACAGTAACAACCCACCCCTCACCCCTCATGTATTCCTGGTCATAATGTGATGCTGGAGAAGAAAATAATGGTTGGGGTAATGGGTGAGGTGGGGGCAAATTTTTGGGCTGCACTTTTTTTTTTTTGATGGGGGGGGGGGGGGGGGTCATTATTATTGGAATTTGAAAAAGCTGTTGTATGCGTGCCTTTTCACAAATTGTTCATTTAATTAGATTTTCAATCTTTAACTAGATTTTTAATCTATGTCTGCTTGTTTTGTCTTGCGAGTCTTACACAGTTCTAGTTTGATATCTTACAGTGAACTTATGCGCACAGGATTGTATGTTGTTTATTTTTCTTTCTTACCATGTACTCATGCGCACAGTACCGTATAATATTTGTTTAACATACTGTTACTTATTGTTTTCATTCCGGTGTATGTTTGTTTGGTTACTGATGTACGAGCTGTTTTCTTGCTTATATTTCATAAGCAAGTCTTGTTTTATGGCAGCATCGTTTTGGGTTTTTTTTTTTTTTTTTTTGCTGTAGGTAAAGGCCCTACAAGAGTTTCTCTGTAGATTATTCTTAATTTCTGTACTTGTTTATTTGTTGTTCTTTTTTTCTTTTTTTTTTTGGGGGGGGGGGGGGGGGGCTTGTTTTGTCTTATCAGTTCATTGCATGTATGGCTAGTTAAAAAATGAAGCTTAAGTCTCGCCTTGTTGTTTGCCAGTGATACCAGAGATACTGTGGGTTTTTCCTTTTAACCCTTTGACTCTAGCATCCTATCCACCAGCTGCAAAACTTAATCCTCTGATTTCCTCACCCTATCCACCAACTTCCTGCGGGAAGCTTGTGGAATGGGTGAGGGAGTCAAAGGGTCACTTTTTGCTTTGCTAGCATGGATGACAGTGCAGGATACTGGTGGACATGGTGCGGAAGTCAAAGGGTTAACAAAAGAGTGCAGTATTGTCCTTTGATAGATTTTTCTTTGTGTTTCATTGTTTGAAATGAACAATGTGTGTCTGTTGCAAGCTGAGATGCAAGGTGAAAATATGGATGGCAACTATTCGCATGATAATATCCATTGTGGACAAGAAAAAACAGAAATGAATATGAAAAAATAAACAAACAACAACAACAACAAAAAACAAGATGAAGAGGAGGGTGGCAGGATGGTTCACACGTTCGCCTGACGAAAATTATACTCAAGTTCCAGGGTTCATTTCCCGTTTGGCCATAAGTTTGACCAGAAAATTGAACTGAACGTCTAGAAAAGAGAGAAAATCAGTATGGCTTGCCTGTCCTTTGTATGACTGTACAGCGATTTTGTTCCACATACTACTGTCTGTTGATTTGCTGTCATGACAAAAAAAAATGGTTGACAGAAATCGTTATGATATTACATTGTTGATAAATGTTCTTATTAGCGTTTGTAATGTGTGCTGTTCTCCATTGTAAGCCAAAAAGAAGCGACATAGATCTGTATTACTTAGGTGTATGTTTTGTATTGTGGAGCGCTCGCTCCCTCTCATGTTACATTTTGCTGCATGTTTTCTGCTCAGTGTAACAATCTCACTTGTAACTAAAATAAAGGCAGTGCACACTATTGTGAATGGTTTCAGTGTGTGTCATTTTACATGGCTGACCTTGTGCGTGCTGTCCATAGTCCACCAAGATGTAAATGATACCCCCAGTGGGGATGCTGGGGGTTCTTTCAGTATAAATACTATCCCTCATCATCATCATCATCAGGTGCCCTGCCGCATGGCGTTGGCGATCATGTACTTCCATTTGTCCCTATCTCTTGTTGCCCCTAGCATCTCCCCCACTCTCCTCGTCCCCAGCCACTCTGCAAGTCCGTCCAGCATATTCTCCCTGGGTCTACCTGGTGCTCTCTTTCCTCCAGCTTTCCCGTTGTGACCAGGTGCTCCAAATCCCCCTTCCTCATAAAATGGCCTATAAATGTTGCCTGTCTTTTCCTAATCTTCCTTATGAGTGATCTACTTGTGTCTGCCTCCATCAAGACTGTCTCGTTTGTTTTCTTTGCTGTCCATGGAACTCTCAACATTCTTCTTAGAAACCACATCTCGGCTGCCTCAATCTTGTTCTGGCTTTGCTTGTTGACTGTCCACGCCTCACATCCGTACAACAGTACTGATTCTATATAACATTCCAGAACTCTCTTCCTGATGTTAATTGATAGGCATTTTTGGTAAGAATGCTTGTCATCTTCTTGAATGCTGTTTTGAGTTGGCCGATACTATCCCTACCTTCTGGAAATTCCGTGCTAGAAATTTCCTCTTTTCTGTTGCTTTCTTTGTTTCTTTCTCCCTCCTTTGTTTCCTGTCATTTCTTTCTATCATTTTCTGCCGTGATGGACCATTCACCTGTATGTGTTTGATAAAGTCTTACGTACTTTCTCTTAGGAGTGATAATTTGATACATGTATTAAGTGCGTTTTTGACTATGTGGTAATGATATATGTGAAAGCAATTTTAGGTAATTTAGGCCCGTTATGATGCATGTTTTATGTTTTAGTGTCCTTTGGTATGTTTGAATTTATAGTCAGGTCTTTTTTGTTGTTGTAAATCCCCTGTGCGATAAATTGGACAGAGTGGTCAACACCAGGGACATTTTAGATTATGTGCACGAATGCATTGATACGTGTACTTAATTTCTTTTCTTTTTTTTTTCCTGTTGAAATATTGTGTATGTTTTGAAATGGTTATGGCTCTGATATGGCTCTACGGAGTCGGCTGGGCTTTAAACAAAAACAACAATAAGCTTTAATGAGTTTGATGATGGGAATAAAGAATGTATTCAATCCATTTGTACAGATCTTGTTGTACAGAAAGGAAACTTGAACAGTCAACAAACACAGTCAGGACAAGATTAAGGCAGCTGAAATGTGGTTTCTAAGAAAACTCTGAAAGA
This sequence comes from Monoplex corrugatus, assembly GCA_030674185.1. NCBI lineage: Eukaryota > Metazoa > Mollusca > Gastropoda > Littorinimorpha > Ranellidae > Monoplex > Monoplex corrugatus. The sequence goes on from JAPXFY010000018.1 coordinate 7,299,056, forward strand.
GTTCCGTGGACAGCAAAGAAAACAAATGAGATAATCTTAGAAGAAGCAAACACACACACACACAAAAAACCCCATTCATTTTGAAGAAGATTAGGAAAAGACAAGCAACGTTTTATGAGGCAAGATACATTTGAGCATGTGGTCACAACAGGAACGCTGGAGGGAAAAAGAGCATCAGGTAGACCCAGGGAGAAAATATTATGACAGTTTTGCAGAATGGATTGGGATAGAAAGGGTAGGAGATATACTTGCAGCAACACCAGATAAATGTATATGGAGTGCCATGATCGCCAACACCACGCAGCATGGCACATGATGATAATGAATTAATCCATGCAAAGGTGATAAGAATAACATTGATGATGATGATGATGATGATGATATGTATCAGGAGCTAATTCTTGGTGCATAAATCAAACCAAAGTCCACACTCTCATTGTTCACTCAAACATTCACCTACTGTGACAAAATAACTTAAGGGCGGGGTATAGAAACATGCAATCTGGAAAGGGGAGACAGGAAAGACTGGAATACTAGGGGAGGGAGGGGGGGGGTGCTGGACTGGGGAAAAATCATGCTGCACACACAAAAAAAAGTATATGTATATATGTATGTGTGTGTGTGTGTGTGTGTGTACAGTAAGGTTTAAGTCGAGGGAAAATTTTGCATTTGGGTAACTCCCAAAAGGTGCCTAAGAGGACACTGAATTTTCATTTTGTGTTTCTCAGTATGTCTTTTGTATTTTTGATATGTTAAATGATTGAACTGTTTAAATTTTTCATCTAAATTTTTCATCTGCACAGACTACTTTGCGGTTGTCGTAAATGTCGTTCTCGCCGTTGGCAAATGAAAACTAAAATAGCGAAATGCAGCACTGTTTCTTGTGACGTTTGTGTCACAAATTTACGACACACAAAAAAATAGTTTTAATCATGAAATTATCTTGTCTATTGACTGCCACCCTCTGTTACGAGGAGTAGTGTTGAGGCTTCATTCTGAGTTGCCTGCCTTAGATTACTTTGTGTACAGTAAGAAAAGGGACAGTGACTGAGTGTGACGCAAACAGTCACAAGAAACTGTATATTTATATTTTCAAGTGTTAATTTTATAACTTTAAGTTATATTTTTCAAACAAAAGAATGCTTCAGATCGTAGAAACACCTTTATTTAACATGTTACAGAACTTGAAATAAAAAGAAAACAATTCTTTTATTATTAAATGATAGCTTTTCTAATTACCCCGAAAAAAGGTGAAAAGAAACAGCAAAAATTGAGAGAAAATTTATTTTTAAAATTTAATAAAAAATAGTAATACATTAGTATTTGCTGTAAACCTTTGATATATATGACATTCAAACATTTCAGATTACAATAAAAGTAGCTTTATTGGTATTCTCTCTCAAATAAACTATTTATGGACATTTTAAAGATGTCATCTGACAGGGGGCACGTTTTGGTTTTGGCCCATTTATCAAAGAGATATGGGAAGGTAGTTCCAGCTGCATGGACCAGACACAGAATATGAACGGCGACCGATTGCGGTAACTCTATACTACTTCAACGAAATGGCAGACAATTAGTATCTGAGCCAGAACAGAGAAGTCGGGCAGCAGTGTACATTCAGAGATGGTCTCAGAGGTAATTAGGTGCACAATACACTTATGGCAGAGTGATTTGACTTTATAAGAAATTCTGTGAGTAACAGGCAACCAGTGGAAGAACTGAAACAAGGGGGTGACATGATCATATGTTTCTTGTTACTAAACAAACAAACAAAAAACAGTTGAATTGAAGAAACACCTCCAAAATTGTTTATGGAAGATCAAATCATTGGAACCAATCTGACTGTTTTAGTATTTACTTTAGATGTGGTTTCTAAGAAGAATGTTGAGAGTTCCATGGACAGCTAAGAAAACAAACGAGACAGTCTTGATGGAGGCAGACACAAGAAGATCATTCATAAGGAAGCTTAGGAAAAGACAGGCAACATTTATAGGCCATTTCATGAGGAAAGGAGAACTGGAGCACCTGGTCACAACAGGAAAGGTGGAGGGAAAGAGAGCACCAGGTAGACCCAGGGAAAAAATATTGGACGGACTTGCATAGTGGCTGAAGACAGAGCAGCGAGGGTGGAAGATGTGCTTGCGGCAACAAGGGATAGAAACATGATCACCAACACCATGTGGCAAGGCACTTGATGATGATGATGACTAGAAAAATATTGTCATCTGCCTTCATCATTCTTTGAAATATATGGCTATTTGCAGAAGGTAAACAAATTCTTTAGTATAGTAGGAGATAAATTGACACTTGAAAATGTGTTGACATTTCTGTGCTGTGACCGCATATGACAGAGATCCATGCCCACAGACGGTAAGATTGCATGCAGAATACTGTTTTCCTGCATGCTTGCATGTAGGCACATGTACAATGGAAATGCATCATGTGAAAGTACCGGAGGCTAATTTAGACAGGAACAAAATTTGCTGCACCGACGGGGTACCTTTTAACAGAACCATTGTTGTTTGAATTCTAATAAAATCAGTACATTTCTACGAGCAGTATCTAATCAGCCATGTTGTTTATTTTTTAGCTGCGATGCTATCAACAAGTTGATTTCAAATCACAGATCAGCCAACTTCTTCACGCTAAAACTTGTTTTGCCTACCATTAGGCGTCTGTGAAGCCAATGACCTCGATTCCGCGAAGGCTGTCTCAGCTTCGCGGAGCCACGACATGTAGACCATGATGGTATTTTTAGATGGCTGAGTAAGGCTATAAATATATAATAAAAAAGATCGGCGTTGCAGACGTGAAGCCTAAACAAACCTGTGAGAAGTGCCCGTGTAACCCGGCCGGTGTTGCGTTCTTTTAGGCGCATTAGCAACAACTGCACAAAACCTCCATTACATAACCACCGCATAACGTATAGCTCTAGATCTAAGTGCATAGCGGCTTGGAAACCACACTGCTTGCAAAAACGAAAAAGTTGTTGATTGTCAACGACGTAGACCTACCTACTACCCCTGTTCACAGGTGAGCCATCTTACCGTTGTTTGAAACTTTTAATTACATTTGGCACTGATCGACAATCCGCGACTCTTTAGGACTGTTGCCTGATATACAGTGGAATCGTTGGGCTCAGCATAAAGGAAGATTTTTTTTTCATCGGGCCCACATAAGATTTGTACTCCACAGCCCATCCATATAAACAGATATATTAAAAGTAATAAAATGTACACGTTACTTTACACTTCTTGCAAATTGTAATCTTCAAAAGAAGAAAAAAAGACACATAGGTTCATAGAATATTTGCTATGTTTGTTGTGCATGTGTATGCATAAATAATATCTGTGTTAAACAAAAAAAGTAATTCCATGTAGATGGGTCATAGGGGCTAGGTCATATGGAAGTGAAGTGGTAGAGACCTCAGTATTGGGTGTGCAGTTTAAGAGTGAGCCCATCTTCCTCCTTCAACGCATGTAGCAGACAGAAAAAGAGGGATGCACTGCAAATACAATTATACCAGAATACCAGAAGCTAGTCATGTGTGTGTGTGTGTGTTTTTGCATGTGTTAGAGAGAGAGAGAGAAGAGAGAGAGAGAGAGAGAGAGAGTAATGTTACATTTTCAGACAAGATGATCAAGCCATATCAATATTCTACTTTCAAAAAAAACAAAACAAAAACAAAAGAAAAGGAAAAAAAGAAAGAAAAAGAAAGAAAGAAAAATAACAAAACAAAACAAAATGATAAACAAATGAGAACAGAACATAACCTTGACTCCACACCTATCCTCAACTGCAAACTACCTTTGACTCCCTCACCCTATCCACCAGCTTCCTGCAGGAAGCTGGTGGATAGGTGAGGAAATCAAAGGGTTAAGTTTTTGTTTTGTTATGGTGGACAATGCAGGATGCTGGTGAATAGGGTGCTGTAGTCAAACGGTTAAAAAGAACAAGCTGACAATCTGCACACATCAGCACAAGAGATTTGCAAGATGGGATAGGTGGACACTTCCCTTGTTTTCATTTATTTAAATATCACAAAATACTAAAAAATATACATGTAATAAAATAAAACGAAATTAAATTAATTAAAATTAAAATAAATGAATTTAATAAAAACAAAAAATAAAACTTGGTCTCTTTGAAGCAGAGTAAAACCTCCTTCAACCCAAGTCTGAAAAAGATCCAGCGAAATTTCTTTTGATAAATTAATCCATGCAAAATCATATTTTGGTACTCACCTGATCCAATTCCAATGGTTTGCACGGGTGCAAGTCTCTTTCAAGCAAAACATAAATAAGTATGCGACCTCTAGTCTAACCAACTGTGAATGTCGAGAAGGTGAAGCAGCGAGGGAGAGGAAATGGGCACCACCCTCATAGTGCTGGTCCCTTCCCTCATAATACTGGTCCCGAAAAATTGGTCTTGACCACTGCACTCCCCAATAACACAAGGGTTATGGGACAACCTATATCATTACCATTCAGGTAAACACATTTTTGCATATATTGTTAACTAAAAGCCCAGCCGACTGCACAGAGCCATATCAGGGCTCTGACCATTTCAACATGTACACATCATCTGGTTGGAGAAAAAAAAAAGATGGAAAAGAAAATAAAGTACACATATCAATGCATACGTGTATACATATACATATTTAATGAGACAATATATGACAAAATACATAACATAAAATATTAAACGACAAAAAGTAAAATATGCCATTTGCGTACAAGCCATTACATTGAAACAAATATTCATAAAAATTTATATAAGTATTACACCATTAAGTCTGTGAAAGTAACATGCAGAGAACAATTACATCAAAAAAGTTTTGATGTAATGAAAAATGTTAAGGTGGAGTGGGGGGGGGGGGGGGTACAGTACAGATCAAGAAGGTGCATCACACAAATGAGAAGAATCAACTGTTATTGATGTATATGGGCAGATATTACAGTTAGTTTTAAGGGTGTTGTTATGACTGTTTGAGAAAATGAGACATGCGAAGTGACTGCCAGCATTCAAGAAGATGTGAAGAAGAAAACACACACACAAAAAAACTAGAATGCATATGTGATATAACAAAACAAGACAGGTGCAAGTTTTCATATGTGATATAACAAAACAAGACAAGTGCAAGTTTTCAGCCAACTGGCCTTTGTCAGACACATGCAAAATGTCATTGTCTCCTCTTGATTGCTATGTTTGGGAAGTGTCGACTGTTTTTGTTTGTTGTGTGTGTGTGTGTGTGTGTGTGTGTGTTGGGCATTGTGTGTGTGTGTGTGTGTGTGTGTGTGTGTGTGTGTGTGTGTCAAACACACACCACCACAACACACACACACACACCACACACACACACACACACACATAATGTGCTGGTGTTTATACTTACATGAATGCATGCATATACCCATGCATACACACACGACTTGCATACATATACACATGCAGACATATTAAATTCACATACATACATATGCATACATGCATACAGACATGCACTGACTACAGTCATACATGAAAAAAAAAAAAGACTGGGGGTGGGGATGGGGGGACATTGCTGAATAGAAAAAGGACAAGAGACAGTGAAACTAATTGTTTTATGCCTAACATGAACCATGATTTTTTTTTCTTGAGAATACTGTTTGAATGGAAGAAATTTTGTTAGCCTCAACGTGTTATTTAATTTGTTTTATTTATTTGTGCATTTATTTATTACTGTTTAATGAATGAATTAACGGCCACAAATGTCTGTTATTAGTTTTATTTTTACAGTCAGGCCTGCAACTGAAAATGATTTTCTCATGTCCAATCCAGTGATATTTTTAAAATAATTAATTCCATCGTGGAGTTTCAAGTTCAGTCATGTCGATGTAGTTCTGGCACTGTGTAAACTGAAGTGTATTCAATTGTGTGTGCTTTGGCCTTGGCTTAGCTTGAGCCAAAACTACCACCACCGTTAAGCCCAGCTAGCCCTACGCGATTGGTTCGCGATATTAAACTTGTCCGTGCTTGTTGGCGTGTTCTAGGCATTGCACAGTTGCCCACGGTATTATTCTGCAGTTTGCACTGAGGACGTTGGCTGTGTAAGTTGTAAACGATGTAGACGTAAACTGCAGTATTATTTTTAGTTCGTTGTGTTTGTTAGGCCTACCATCACGAGGTTAGCGAGGTTAGCTGGGGACACTGATGGAGTGTCAAGCGTCCATTGGCTAATTCTGTGCTCTTTGATCTGCCAGAGGTCAACCTGGCCTTTTCCTCGATCATGGGAAGTAATCCGTGACCTAATTCTTCTCTGTGCAGGGTGTTATCGATCACCCGGCATAATTACACAGCAGTCTTTAAACGATGCGTTTGTCCACATTGTACTTTAGGGTGGTTTTTAATTATGTTTAGTGAGTGATGTTTAAATTTTTAAGTCCATTTTGTGGCAATATATCACATGAATTGCACAAGTTAGTTAGAAAACGATCAAGACTTTAGTGGGCGTGTCTTGCTATTACGTCCCCTGTCTAAATGGAAGCGTGTGGCCGTCTGCTCCGTTTGCACCGGTTTGCAGGATCAAACTTACATTGATGCCTGTTGCAGCAGAAAAATGCCCAGCATGTGAGGTAATTTATTTGTACTCACAGTGATGTTGCACCATGATGCACTCAACTTGAGTCATTTATTTGCTTTATTAGGAAATAAAGGGCGTTTGTGTTTGGCTCGTTGCAGACGAATTTTCCACCTTCCACTTCCTTGTCGATTCTGCTATGGAGTAGCCTGTGGTGTGTGCCTTGCTGTTGAACATGTACGAGCTTCCCCTCCTACCGCCATTATGTTATGCGTCTGTTGTTTAGGTGGATTTGCAATACAGTTTTTCCATTTGTACGGGTACGCGTGTGTTCTGGTTGAGTTGAACAACGATCAAACTGCACCGTACTGCATAATTTCCATATATGCAATTAGCAGGCCTAGTTTATTTGGAATGTCAAATTTCTGTCAGAAAGTAACATGGCGACGAGAAAACACAGGCAAACATGACCTGGATAGATGGAATAGCAAGCTTGGACGGGTGTTTACTGACCTACATGGACTTATTTCAAGGGGCTGGGACAGGGGGAATACAAATTACAATATGCACAAGATCATTGTTTGTTAGAAGGTGCACTTGCAGTGTTGTTAATGTTATGGGCATAGTTAATATATTGATGATAAAACAGCTTTGCACTATCCGGTTGTAGTTGTCAGCAGTGCAGTATATTTTAGATAATCAGTCTATGCTGAACATTGTGCAGTAAGTAAGGTGATACAGGATAATAGACCACTTTTGTGTTCAGGATAATAGACCACTTAAATTGTGCTTAAAATAGTTAAATTGTTGCTTCTGTTTAGCATTTATTTTGTGGGCAACAGATAACAGTCATAAAAACTGAAAAGTGTTTGTGCACACACACACACACACACACACACACATACACACACACACACACACACACACACACACACACACACACACACACACACACACACACACACACACACACACACACAGAGTATTTCCCAAATCCAAGATGAGAGCTTTTAACAGGCATACTATTGAACTTAAGTTTCAATTGAAACACACGTTTTTATACCAGTGCATGAAAATTGTTATGTGACCTTGCCATGAAAAAGTTCAGGAAATTCTTGCATGCTTAAGGTCCAGATTGATAGGTACTGCCGCTAGCTTTCACTGTCTGTATGAGGCCTTCAAGTGAAGTCTGTTTTTTTCTATTGCACATGGAATTAAGCCTTGTTTCCTGATCATGTATCACAGATGTCCAATGGATAATGTACATATCTTAGTCCATGATCTGTTTTTCAGTTTAAAGATGTATGGACTTTGTTGTAATTATGATCTCCAGAGTTTCTCTGATTTTCATTCTAAAAGTGTCGATCTCCCAGAATTTTGATATTTTCCCCAGAGAATTTATGGCCATTGTCTATGCATTGTTTTCTGAAATCTGCTGTTCTTTCTAGGTATGTCATGAATCATGCAATTTGGCTTATATTGGAATGTCCTCTGGCCAGATGGTAGGCTCTTGAAAGGGTCATAGCTCAGGCAAATGTAGAACTTGGGGGCTGGTTTGGTATCCAGTTCCAAGTCACAGGACACAGGGGTGATGGACACAGGGGTGAAGGGACAAGATTCAGCATTGTTGCCAAGTCAGTTAGCATGGCTCTGTTGATAGCGATGTGGATGCAAGATCTGATGTCTCGAGTTCACTCCCAGCCTGCAACATAAAAGGTGGTCAGTTCACAACCTGTTTTAATGCTTCAGTCATTTTGATGATGTCACATCCTCCCCCCCCCCCCACCCCCGGCTGCTTAAATTTCCAAGAATGCTGTGGTGAGCAAGCACCGACACTAGTATAGCCTGTCTGTATTGTCAGACTTCTGCATGCTGCTGCTCTGTTGTAGCTGTACTATCTGCAGACATGGCCTGGAGAAAAGACAGAGCCTCCAGAAGAAGGGCAACTTTGTAGCATTTGTTGTCCAAATTGTCGACCACAGATGCAGTTTTTTCCAGGGCCTGCCGTGCCTTATTGTTGGTTTCAAAGACTGCAAGGTTTTAAAACCTTGACTAATTAGTAGTTGGTATGACAGTGGCAGTGTGACAGATCAGTCAGTCATGCATAGCCTGTGGAGCATTGAACCATGAATTAGGTAGAACTTGCCAGTGTGTAGGGTTTTATGAGTGGGCTCATGGCACGTGTCATGATTATTTTACATCCCTTTCCATCACTTGACATTTGCTGCATGCTAATATAATTATATGGAACTAATCCAGGAGCGGAGATGCTGTCTTGGGAAAATTGAAACTGAAGTTGGCATTGGCAGTGTGAGCTTATATGTGGTTAAGTCTACCGACCACATTCATTTGTAAGTTTCCTGTTGCAGTTTGTACAGATCTTGGTGCAGCTGTATGGACATTCTGTGTGTAAAATATGTTACTAGAGACTTGGCGCTAGTTATAAAATGTGTTTTGACTCAGGATTTGTAAGGATTGTATACTGTGCTGTATGACAGAATACTGGCAAGGATTGTTTAACGCTTTGGCTCCTGCACCCTATCCATTTCCTGCAGGAAGTCGGTGGATAGGGTGAAGGAGTCAAAGGGTTAAGTTTATGCTTTGCTAGCATGGTTGACAATGCAGAATGCTGGTGGACGGAGTGCGGGAATCAAAGGGTTAAGGTATGACAAGGAATTTGATGTACATTTTCCAAGTATGGTGGGGATTCACAAAGAATGTATTGATTAGTGTGAGATAGAAAACTTTTGATGGTTTCAATCAAGCTTCACACTGAGATCAGAAAAATGACGGGTAAAACCATCCACTGTTAACATTCGACAGCAGAGAGATTGTTCAGGCACCTCACACATCACCAACTTATCACCCAGCCCACCGTGCATACAACACAAAAGATGCCTGGCTTCAAGGCCCTGGAGGACCTGGATTGATGGCGTCAAAGAGATTCTGACTTCAGTGACATCCCACCTGTCCAAGCATTCCATCATTTTATGTTTCACTTTTTCCCATGACTCTCCCAGTGGCAGGATAAAAGAGAAAAAAAAAAGAGTGCTTTAGTTCAGTTCCAGCCTTCAACAAAAGTTGGCCTGCCCATTGCCAGTTTGCCATCAGTGGCTGATAGAATTTGGGTTTGGTGTCATATACTGTACAATGTTGAACTGGTGCAAACCTAGATGAGTAGATGTGCTCACTAGCCTAGAATTTCGGTGACTGTAATCTTTAGATGGATTCAGGTCCTTTCTTGCACATAGAGTTTTGCAAAGTCTGGAGAGGACTTTATAGATCATTACTGGCAGATTTGGAAGATTATATTGATTAAAAAGTTTTTCTTGCATCCAGACATTTGTACTGTATGGAGGGTTTCTGTCATGGCACAAGTGCCATGAAAACATAACAGTAAATTCAATATCAGGCCTGGGGTGCTTTTGACTTGAGACTACAATTCAGTTAAACTACGCATTTAAAGCTACATTTCAATTAAACTGCAATTGAAGAGAAAAGAAACTTTCACGTTTCAGCAGCATTATTCTTAAAAGTTCAGATTACCGTCTATGGCTGTTTAGGAATCAAATCATTAATCTTTTATAAACCAACCAACCAACCAACCTAACAAACAGACAAAAACAAAAAGGTTGTTTACCTTTGTTATGAATTTGTGTCTAATTATGCCACAGCTGCTACAAGTAATTATCTGTTAGGTCGGTTTAACCACAGACAGCTGATTCATATGACTGCAAGACATGATGTCAAGTTTATTTTCTCTCAGGAAAAGCCAAACATACATCACATGCATACCTTTGAAATGATACGATTACAGATGGATTCTTCACGTGGGGATGCCTTACTCTTTTTCAGTATAAATACTATCTCCACCTTCTGGAAATTCTGTGCCACAAATTTAGTTTTTCTTTGCCTCTCTTTTTTTTGTTTTTACTTTTTCTTTCTTCTCATTTCTTTTTGTTGCCCGTTCCTTTCTCTTTTTCTGCCTTACCAGTGTGTAAATAATGATAATAATCCATTTGTATAGTGTGAACATTCTGTGTTATAGCATACTTCATTACTTGTGCTTTACGTGGCAAGAGAGAGAGAGAGAGAGAGAAAGAAAGAAAAAAGAAAATGAGGGACGAGGGTGCCTTGCCCGTACATTAATGCTGAAAAGAGTTTGGAGTTTACTAAGCAGGGACTCATCGCACTCTGACATTTCCATATGCTCTCTACCGAATCTGTCATCTGTTATGTGGTAGATTCTGTGAGCCTGCACAGAACCTTGTATACTGCCAAGGCAAGGTGTTGAAATGGAAGGGGGGGGGGGGGGGGGTTGGTGAGTGGACAGAATCTATGCAACATCAAGCTGACATGACCAGAATGTTTGGAGCATTAAGACAGGCGGCAAACAGGTAAGTTTTTACATTGTAGGCTGGGATTGGATTTGATATATCCGATCTTGAGTCTACAGTTCTGTCAAAAGAACCAACCTGCCTGCTTATAAGTCATGGCCCACCCTAGGATTGAACCCACAACCCTCTGTGTTATATAAGCATGGTGCTGTAACAGTTGAGCTAGTGCACCACTAAACATAAATATGTATGTAGATATGTATCGTTAATGTGTGATGTGTTAATGCAGTCTAACATAGTTCCTCAAAAATAACAACAGATCATGACTGTGTTGTAAGCATGGTGCTGTAACAGTTGAGCTAGTGGGCCACTAAACATGAATATGTATGTGGGCCACAAAACATAAATATGTATGTAGATATGTACTGTTAATGTGTGATGTGTTAATGCAGTATAACATAGTTCCTCAAGAATATGAGTAACAACAGATCATGACATGATGATGAACTCAGAAATAGGTAGCAGTAACACTAGTTCAGGCAAACACACACACACACACACACACACACACACACACACACACACACACACACACACACACACACACACACACACACACACACACAACATATGTATACAAAAACACACACACACACACACACACACACACATACACACAGCAAAGAAAACATAAATCATTTGATAAAAACAGTCTGTCTTTTGTCCTACTCCCCTCTTGTCCTCCTCCTCCACCCCTTCTGTGTGTATTTTGTGCCCTTGACTCCCTCACCCTGTCCACCAACTTCCTGCAGGAAGCTGGTGGATACGGTAAGGGAGTCAAAGGGTTAAGTTTTTACAGTTGGTTGATAGGGTGCAGGAGTCAAAGGATTAATGAGAGAACCTTACACATACATTTGTTTCTTTTCCATCAGGAAAGAAGCCTAGCAGGAAGCTGGTGGGTAGGGTGAGGGAGTCAAAGGGTTAAGTTTTTACAGTTGGTGGATAGGGTGCAGGGGTCAAAGGGTTAAGGAGAGGACCTAATGGATTTATGTTTTTGTTTTGTTTTCCATCAGGAGAAAACCATAGCCTAATTCAGCCATGCCTCCCAAACGAAAGGCGGCAGCTGCCAAGGGCGGTCCAGCAGCGAAGAAAGGCAAGAAGGCTGCGGCAGCTGAACCTGCTGCAGAAGAGGCTCCTGAGACCATGAAGGACAAAATCACGGCTCTGAAGGCTGCTGACAAGGGCAAGGTCAAAAAGTTCAAACCAGACTCTTACTGCAGTGTTGGGGGAGCTACGGTGAGAACTTGCTGTCTTATTTGTGTTTGTTTATTGTTGATCTTTGTTAACTCTTTGACTCCCACACCCTATCTACCAACTGCAAAAACTGAATCCTTTGATTCCATCATCCTATCCACCAGCTTCCTGCAGGAAGTTGGTGGACAGGGTGAGGGAATCAGAGGGTTAAATTTTTGCTTTGCTAGCATGGTGGGCAATACAGAATGCTGGAGGACAGGGCACGGGAGTCAAAAGGTTAATCAGTGTTTGTTTCTTACAAAACACTCTTTTGCAGCATTTGTATGTGTCTTTGTACTGTAGTGAAGGGGTTATGATGTTTGTTAATCAGTGTTTGTTTCTTATAAAACATACTTTTGCATGATTCATTCATGCCATTGCAGTGAAGTGAACAACTATGAAGTTTTGGGTTTGAACCCCATTTGTCTAGATTCTTCTTCTTAGTAGGCAGGCTAAAGTTCATGTAAGCACGTCTTATTGTAGCGTATAAATTACAAGCCTACCTACTTAGCAGAGGGAGCAGATTTGTGCATGTATGCCTGTACTTTATCCCCACCTTAAAGTCGGTCATTTTCCATCTTTAGCCCTCTTCGTCGTACTATGTCTCACACACAGGAAAGGCCGAAATCCTATGCCAAGGGAAATAACTCCGTACTCGAGGTGGGGTAGTCTCATTAAAAAAATAAAATAAAATATACCAAAGCATCCTTTGCATGGTTTATTATTTTTTACATGTTACTGAGTCATTTATGTATCAAATTAAAACAGTTTTAAAACATAAGAGGAAAGTATGGTTTAAAAAAAAAATCAGAATGCCGATGTTGTTAACGAATTTTTCTACGCACATACACCTCACCCGATAACATCAAAAAGATCAATAAAGTCGGTGTCCACATCACTCAGTCTTCCCCCTCCCGTACATCAGACAGTTCAAACCCCTCAAAAACATCGTCATCATCGCGATCGTCAAAAAGGACACGCCATATAATATCTCTTCGTCCATCATGATCAGAACGCGGTCCCGAGAACTCGGTTTTCAAAAATTCGAAGCTCGCGAAGTACAGCACCTACTCGCTTGCAAATGGCGGCCACCGGAAGCTCAAACTATCGCGAAAACGAGGCTAAATCGTACACGTGGCTGCCATGTGATAGGAACAAGATGGATGCGCCTATTCGGACCACGTGGAATCCGAACGCTCCCGAACGTTCCAGGATTACCGGAAGTCGTTTTTCTCGTACGCTCTCGTACGTTGGAGGACGAAGAGGGTTAGGTAGGTCTGGATCATTGTTGGAATTTTTTTTTTTACCTCATCCAGCTCCTACCCAAAGTTGAGCATGCTTTGAGCTCATTGGGAAGACGGACCAGATAGTCAATGTCAAGGCTCTTACACTTTATGACGCATGGCATGTGCATGTGTTGCTTTAGTCTGGCATGGCTGACTATAAGGTCTAATGGAGGCATAGAGAGAACAACCCTGCTACACAGTCTCAATCCACACTGGAATTCCATAGCATCATAACTATCATCCCCATGATATATCATTACAGCATCATCATCATCATGTGCCCTGCCGCATGGTGTTGGCGGTCATAGCCCTCCATATGTATCTGTTCCTTGTTTGCCGCAAGCACATCTTCCACCCTCTCTGTCTTCGGCCACCCTGCGAGTCTGTCCAGTATTTTCTCCCTGGGTCTACCTGGCACTCTCTTTCCCTCCAGCTTTCTTGTTGTGACCAGATGCTCTAATTCCCCTTTCTTCGTAAAATGGCCTAAGTATAAATGTTGCCTGTCTTTTCCTGATCTTTCTTATCAATGATGTTCTCGTGTCTGCCTCCATCAAGGCCGTCTCGTTTGCTTTCTTTGCTGTCCATGGGACTCTCAACATTCTTCTTAGAAACCACATCTCGGCTTCCTCAATCTTGTTCTGGCTTTGCGTGTTGACATCATTACAGCATTGGGAAAAATTGTCCCCGATTGTGTGAATCCATCTAACCCCAACCTTGCTGTCATAGTGACCTCAGTTTGGAAGGGGGTGGATGGGTGGAGACTAGTTGAAATGAGTGGCATAGGAGCTGTGGTACAGAGCAGAAAAAAAAATTGTGCTTCATAGCATGAAGATTTTCTTCCTTGACTTTGGCTTTAATAACATTAAGAAAAACTTACCTTCAAGGCCAGATTTTGTTGTGAAAGTACTGTCTTTTGAAATTGAAGATAAGAATTTTCCTTAATAATCGAAGGGTTTGACTCCCTCACCCTATTCACCATCTTCAGCGTATGGAAGTTTGTGCATGATATGCCTACAATAAGCTATTTTTTGTTTATTAATTTAAATAGTACTTGTTGTCATGTGAATGTTTTTGTTAGTTTAGTACTAGTTTAACATATGCACAAACCTGCTGGTGCCCAAACCCTCCTTCATGTGTACATGCATACAGAATATTACGTATGCACATTAAAGGTCTTGTGAGTCATGTTAATGTCTGGTGGTTTATAGAAACATGAATGGTGGCTTATAGAAACATGAATGGTGGCTTATAGAAACATGGTTTGTACTGTAGAAACATGAATGGCCTATAGAAACATGAATGGCTAATACTAATATTACTATAGAAACAAATGGCTTATAGAAACATGAATGGATTATAGAAACACGAATGGCTTACAGAAACACATATGTCTTATTGAAGCATGAATGGCTTGTAGAAACATGGATCATTGGATGGCTTATAGAAACACGAATGGCTTATACTATAGAAACATGAATGGCTTATACAATAGAAAAATGAATGGCTTATATTATAGAAACATGAACAGCCCATTGAAACATGAATGGCTTATACTATAAAACATGAATGGCTTATAGAAACATGAATGGCTGATAGAAACATGAATGGATTATACTATAGAAACATGAATGGATTATACTATAGAAACATGAATGGCTTATAGAAACATGAAAGGCTTATACTATAGAAACACGAATGGCTTATTGAAACATGAACGACTTATACTATAGAAACATGAATGACTTATAGTAATATGAATGGCTTATAGTATATACTATAGAAACATGAATGGCTTATAGAAACATGAATGGCCTATACTATAGAAACATGAATGGCCTATACTATAGAAACATGAAATGGCTTATAGAAACATGAATGGCCTATACTATAAAAACATGAATGGCTTATACTATAGAAACATGAATGGCCTATACTATAGAAACATGAATGGCCTATACTATAGAAACATGAATGGCTTATAGAAACATGAATGGCTTATACTATAGAAACATGAATGGCTTATAGAAACATGAATGGCTTATACTGTAGAAACATGAATGGCTTATAGAAACATGAATGGCTTATAGTTATACTGTAGAAACATGAATGGCTTATACCGTAGAAACATGAATGGCCCTATACTATAGAAACATGAATGGCTTATATTGTAGAAACATGAATGGTTTATAATATAGAAACATGAATGGCTTATACTGTAGAAACATGAATGGCTTATACTGTAGAAACATGAATGGTTTATACTGTAGAAATATGAATGGCTTATACTATAGAAACACGAATGGCTTATAGAAACATGAATGGCCTATACTTATAGAAACATGAATGGCCTATACTTATAGAAACATGAATGGCTTATACTATAGAAACATGAATGGCTTATACTATAGAAACATGAATAGCCTATACTATAGAAACATGAATGGCTTATACTATAGAAACATGAATAACGGCTTATGGAAACATGAATGGCTTATAGAAACCAGGGATGGCTTATATTATAGAAACACGAATGGCTTATAGAACATGAATGGCTTATATTATAGAAACATGAATGGTTTATAGAACACGAATGGCTTATATGATAGAAACATGAATGGCTTATAGAAACATGAATGGCTTATACTACAGTAACATAACGGCTTATACTACAGTAACATGAACGGCTTATAGAAACATGAATGGCTTATACTATAGAAACATGAAAACACTCAGTATGTACACCCACCAAAGACAGGACATACAAACTGTGTAGCAACATACCTCCTTCATAATGTGCGCAAAACAGCATGCCTACATTCATTAAAAAAAAAAAAAAATCAGAACGCTTTAAAATAAAAGAAGACGTGATACCAGTTCACTTCTTTCTCTGCTGTACAAACTATAAAATGTATTAAAAAAAAATTATGCGATATACATAATGTGGATGTTATGTCATATCTTTTGCGAGTTGTCTGACGTGAGTGTGTATATTGTGCGACAGGTCCATGAGGACTATGACGCTATGTTGAACCAGACCAACATTGGTCACAACAACAACAAGTATTACGTCATCCAGGTGCTGAAGGATAGCGCTGGACGGTTTTACGCTTGGAACAGATGGGGCAGAGTTGTAAGTATTGCTTTGAATATTGTTGCTTTACCATTATTAGAGCTTTCATCATCGCGGTAGTCAACTGGGTAAATGCAGGACTTTCATTCGGAAGGTCCTTGGTTTGATTCTTGAATCAACATTTGGCGCCTTACAAATGTCATTATTATTATCACGTTCACTCCCGCACCCTATCTGCCAGCTGTGAAAACTTAACCATTTCTCTCCCTCACCCTGTCCACTAGCTTCCTGCAGAAAGCTGGTGGATAGGATGAGGGAGTGAAAGGGTTAAGTTTTTACTTTGCTATCATGGCTTACAATATAGGAAGCTGGTGGATAGGATGAGGGAGTGAAAGGGTAAATGTTTTACTTAGCTATCATGGCTTACTATGCAGAAAGCTGGTGGATAGGATGAGGGAGTGAAAGGGTTAAGTTTTTATTTTGCTATCATGGCTTACAATATAGGAAGCTGGTGGATAGGATGAGGGAGTGAAAGGGTAAAGGTTTTACTTAGCTATCATGGCTTACTATGCAGAAAGCTGGTGGATAGGGTGAGGGAGTGAAAGGGTAAAGATTTTACTTAGCTGTCATGGTTTACTATACAGGAAGCTGGTGGATAGGATGAGGGAGTTTTTACTTAGCTATCTCAGCTTACAATGCAGGAAGCTGATGGAAAGGGTGAGGGAGTGAAAGGGTAAATATTGTTATTGTTAAAATTGTTTAAACCTGCCTGTATGATTGTTTGCAGGGGGAGCCTGGTCAGAACTCCCTGAAGGGTCCATTTGGGGCAGCAGTCAATGCAATCAAGGACTTTGAGAAGAAGTTCAAGGACAAAACGCGCAACAACTGGGCGGACCGTGCGTCCTTCAAGGCCATGCCCGGCAAATACACTTTGCTGGAGATGGCTGGAGAGGATGATGATGAGGACGATGTTGATGCTGTAAGCATGATAATAGTGATTGTACTAAATATGATGATAATTGTAATAATGATGATGGTGAAGATCACGGCTGCATTTTCCCAGCCATTCTGCCACCCTTTAGTTGCGAGCCGGCGTCGCCTGCGTGTGCTATTTTTAGCCAGGCAGGGTCGACCAAAGTCCGTCAGTGTAGCATGTCTTTGTGCTCCCTCACTAGTGATAAAGGGACGGGTGAAAAGGGTGTGGGGAGTGGAAGGGAAGGGGTGCACTATTAATAGCCGGCAGAAAGTGGCCACTAAAGTATCTCGGATTTGTGCGCCCTGAGATGTGTTAATGATAATGATGATGTTAATGATGATGACAATGACTACAACAGGCAGCAGGCAATGGATGACAGATGATGACGACAACATAATAATTATGATACTATTACTACTACTAGTAATGATAATGATGAATCATTTATTAAATGATAGTATGGATGACAATGAGGATGTTGTAGGTATGATGATACTTCCACTACTACTACAATGATGATAATGATAATAATGATAACGATGATAAAAAATAGTAATAGCAGTAGTAACAATAACAACAACAACAGCAACCACAACAACATTCATCATCATCATCATCATCACCATCACCATAAATAATAATGATAGTACTATGTAATAATATTAAGGATGATAATGATGACGATGTCGATAGTATAAGGCTGATGAAAAGAGGAAGAAGAAGAAGAAGAAAGAAGAACAGTAAATACTATTGATAATGATGGGCCTTCTAGTCAGGTGGGTAAGACATCAATCTTCCGGTCGAAAGGTCTGGGTTTGATCCTGCTTGGGTACCTCCCGTATGGGGGATAAAAGATGGAGATCTTTCCAGTCTCCGAGGTCAGCATGTGTTTAGACCTGCTAGCACCTTTAGTGCATATTCACATTCAGAATGAATATGCATGTCAAAGATCCTGTAAGTCCTGTCAGCATCCTGTGGCTTATGGAAGTTTGAAAACACCCAGCGTGCACACTGACCAAAGTTGGAATATGCAGACTGTGCAGTAGCATACTGCCTACATAGTGTGGGCAAAATGTGCATACATAGATCCAAGAAAATGGGAATGCTTAAGAAAACAAAGAGTCTAAAGGAAAACAAGTGGGCCTCTTGGACATATTTCAAAATCACGCCTGGCAAATACGTCTTGCTTGAGATAGCCCGAGAGGATGAGGGTGATGTGATGCTGTAAGTATGATAATGATACAGTGATTATCACCAAAATTTGTAGATTATCACAAAGTTTATCAGGCGCCAAGCACAGGATATGTGACCTTTCCTTAGGTCTTTGTCAGGTCAGATATCACTTGGAAGAGGCAAAGCAGGTGACATCCTACCTGACAATGTCCACGATATAGAGACTGAAAGGTCACCTGCTCATTGATCGAGAAACTCTAATGGTGGCACCCCACCTGACAAAGTCCACGATAGAGACCAAAAGGTCACCTGCTCATTGATCGAGAAACTCCAATGGTGGCACCCCACCTGACAAGGTCCACGATAAGAGACCAAAAGGTCACCTGCTCATTGATCGAGAAACTCCAATGGTGGCACCCCACCTGACAAAGTCCACGATAGAGACCAAAAGGTCACCTGCTCATTGATCGAGAAACTCCAATGGTGGCACCCCACCTGACAAGGTCCACAATAGAGACCAAAAGGTCACCCGCTCATTGATCGAGAAACTCCAATGGTGGCCCCCCACCTGACAAAGTCCACGATAAGAGACCAAAAGGTCACCTGCTCATTGATCGAGAAACTCCAATGGTGGCACCCCACCTGACAAGGTCCACGATAAGAGACCAAAAGGTCACCTGCTCATTGATCGAGAAACTCCAATGGTGGCATCCCACCTGACAAAGTCCACGATAAGAGACCAAAAGGTCACCTGCTCATTGATCGAGAAACTCCAATGGTGGCACCCCACCTGACAAAGTCCACGATAGAGACTAAAAGGTCACCTGCTCATTGATCGAGAAACTCCAATGGTGGCACCCCACCTGACAAAGTCCACGATAGAGACCAAAAGGTCACCTGCTCATTGATCGAGAAACTCCAATGGTGGCACCCCACCTGACAAGGTCCACGATAAGAGACCAAAAGGTCACCTGCTCATTGATCAAGAAACTCCAATGGTGGCACCCCACCTGACAAGGTCCACGATAAGAGACCAAAAGGTCACCTGCTCATTGATCGAGAAACTCCAATGGTGGCACCCCACCTGACAAGGTCCACGATAAGAGACCAAAAGGTCACCTGCTCATTGATCAAGAAACTCCAATGGTGGCACCCCACCTGACAAGGTCCACGATAAGAGACCAAAAGGTCACCTGCTCATTGATCGAGAAACTCCAATGGTGGCACCCCACCTGACAAGGTCCACGATAAGAGACCAAAAGGTCACCTGCTCATTGATCAAGAAACTCCAATGGTGGCACCCCACCTGACAAGGTCCACGATAAGAGACCAAAAGGTCACCTGCTCATTGATCAAGAAACTCCAATGGTGGCACCCCACCTGACAAGGTCCACGATAGAGACCAAAAGGTCACCTGCTCATTGATCAAGAAACTCCAATGGTGGCACCCCACCTGACAAGGTCCACGATAAGAGACCAAAAGGTCACCTGCTCATTGATCGAGAAACTCCAATGGTGGCACCCCACCTGACAAGGTCCACGATAAGAGACCAAAAGGTCACCTGCTCATTGATCAAGAAACTCCAATGGTGGCACCCCACCTGACAAGGTCCACGATAAGAGACCAAAAGGTCACCTGCTCATTGATCAAGAAACTCCAATGGTGGCACCCCACCTGACAAGGTCCACGATAAGAGACCAAAAGGTCACCTGCTCATTGATCAAGAAACTCCAATGAGAGTGTTTATTGTATAAAGTATGACAGAATTGGTGCATTCCTAAATTTGTATTGTTCTTAAGTGCTCTGATTGTTCTTGAATCCATGTATGCATGTTGCTTTGCAGACACCGTGCAGGCAGTATATTGCTGCACAGTCTGCATTCTCCATCTTGAGAGGATATGCATGCTGGATGTTTTGATGTTTCCATAAGCCACTAGACACTGACATGAGTTATAGGATCCTTTATATGTATATAAATTTTTGATATTCTGTGTAAACACAACAGAGGGGGTTTAGGCATGGTCAGGTTTGCACACATGTTGACCTGGGAGAAGGAAAGATCTCCACCCTTTACCCATCAGGTGGTGGTGTCCAAGCAAATCTTACCCAGGACCTTCCGGATGCCCATCATATTTATTAACCCTTTGGCTCCGCATCCTTTCCACCAGCATCCTGCTTTGTCCGCCATGCTAGCAAAGCCTAAAAACTTAAACCTGTTTTGATTCACTCACACTCACACTGCAGGAAGCTGGTGGATAGGGTGAGGGAGTCAAAAAGTGAAGTTTTTGCAGTTGGCGGATAGTGTGTGGGAGTCAAAGGGTTAAAAAGAGCGTGGCAGGGTTTGATCTCAAACTACATTCCCAGATGATAACAATAATGACATCTGTGTTGTCCTAAGAAGATGTCTGTTGTATGTGTTGCTCAACCAAAGTGTCCGCATTATGTGCGTTGTCAAAAAAAAGTACCCCCAAGTCTGTGTGTTGACAGAAATTGTTCATTTTGTGTGTGTTTCTTGATGGTCATGATAGGCAAGTGGATAAGATGTCAAACTTTCGTTTGGAAATTCTGGGCTGAAACCCCTCTGTGTGTGTATATGCATGCTGAACAACAAGTATACATGTCACAGATCTTCCAAGTCAGGTCATTGTTTGCTGGCTTATGGAAACATGAAAACTGTAACTTTGGTGACTTGTGGAAACATGAAAACATCTGGCATACACACACCCACCAGAGATATTCAGCCTGTGCAGCAATACATTGCATGCACATTGTGGGCAGAATGTAGATATACCTCACCTGTCTCACCTGTCGGCGTCACCGGGAACAGTGTTGGCCGCTGCACATGATGTCCTCACAAGTTGCCTCCAGCACTCTCGATCTTGGCTAAGTCTGACCACCTCCTGGAGTTTCTTGCCACTGATGTTTGTAATGTTTCTAGCAAGTGATGCAGGTGGCCGTCCTCTGTTTCTCTTTCCTTCCACTTTACCTTGGAGGACAGTGGACATCAAGTCTGTTCTCTCATTACGGATTGCGTGTCCAACATATTTCAGTTTCCTCCGTTGTATGAGTACTAGAAGCTTGCGTGTAGTACCCAACTCATTCAGTATGCTTTCATTTGAGCGCCTATCCGTCCATTTGACCCTCAGCAGTCTTCGGTAAAACCACAGCTCTGCTGCTTCCACTCGTCTTTCATCCTCTTTCTTCATTGTCCATGCCTCCGCAGCCGTATAACATCACTGGCCAGACAAGACATTTTAAGAGTTTTATCTTAAGGTCTGCTGTTATGCTGTGGTCTTTCCAAATATTGTTCAATTGAACCATACTGTTCTTGGCCATTCCAATTCTCATCTTTATGTCTTTTTTTCGTCTTTATGACATCTGTGTTGTCCTAAGAAGATGTCTGTTGTATGTGTTTCTTGATGGTCATGATAGGCAATACATTGCATGCACATTGTGGGCAGCAATACATGTGCATGCAATGTACATGCAATATACACATCCAAGAAAATCAGAATGTTAAAAAAAAAAAGTTTCTCAAGTGTACCTGTATGTCTATCAGGGACCAGCAGTATCTGCAAGAAGTGACCAGAAAGTGGCCAAGTGTACGCTGGACGCAACGACCCAGTCCCTGTTGAAGCTGATCTTTGATGTGGACATGTTCAAAGACGCCATGAAGAAGTTTGACATTGACGTCAAAAAGATGCCTCTTGGCAAACTGAGCAAGACGCAGATTGCCAAAGTGAGTTGACGTTGTGGATGTGTCTGGTTCATTCTGTGTTTTTTAGTAGTTTTTTTGTTTTGGTTTTGGTTTGTTACCAGTGTCAGATTCTACTGTGGGAGGTGGGAGGAAAAGACTCTGACTTCTGATGAAAAGATCTGGGTTAGAACCTGATTGATTCTCACTGGTGGATAGAGAGTCCTCTACTGGGACGCTGGTTTCTTTCAGTGTAAATTCTGTGCTGGAATTTTCCTCTTTTCTGTCACTCTTTTTCTTCCTCCTTTGCTTTCTGTTATCTCTTCCTATCGTTTTCTGCCTTGCTGGTCCATTCACCTGTATGTGTTCTGTAAAGCCTTACATACTTTCTCTTAGGATTGATGGTTGGGTACATGTATTGACTGCATGTTTGGCTGTAAAGAAATCTGCTGTGCAGGACAATTTTGGGTAATGTTGGCCATTTCTTATGTATGCTTTGGTGTCCTTAGTTGTGCTCACATTTGTATTCAGGGCTGTGTTTTGAAATTCTCTGATGATAAATTTGTCAGAATAGTCAACGGCAAGGGCATATCCTCGGATTATGTGGGTGCATGCATTGATATGTGTACTTCATTTTCTTGTCCAGGTTTTTTTTTTCCAACGAACATGATGTGTACTTTTTGAAATTGTTATAGCCCTAATATGACTGTGTGCAGTCGGCTTGGCTTTAAACACTAAAAATGGTGGATAGAAATGGGAGACTTTTCCAATCTTCCAGGTCAGCATAAGTGTAGACCTGCTTGTACCTGTAGTCCTCTGATACGTATATATGCACACAGAACATCAAATGTGCGTGTTCAAGTTCTTGTGAGCCCTGTCAGTGCTTGGTGGCTGATGGCAGCTTGAAAACTCCCAGCATGCACACTCCTGGAAGTGGAATACGACTGCCTTAATAATAACATTTAGCATGCACATTCCTGAAAGTGGAATATGACTGATAACACCCAGCATGCACACTCCTGAAAGTGGAATATGACTGCCTTACCCAGCATGCACACTCCTGAAAGTGGAATATGACTGCCTTACCCAGCATGCACACTCCTGAAAGTGGAATATGACTGCCTTACCCAGCATGCACACTCCTGAAAGTGGAATATGACAGCCTTACCCAGCATGCACACTCCTGAAAGTGGAATATGACTGCCTTACCCAGCATGCACACTCCTGAAAGTGGAATACGACTGCCTTACCCAGCATGCACACTCCTGAAAGTGGAATACGACTGCCTTACCCAGCATGCACACTCCTGAAAGTGGAATATGACTGCCTTACCCAGCATGCACACTCCTGAAAGTGGAATATGACAGCCTTACCCAGCATGCACACTCCTGAAAGTGGAATATGACTGCCTTACCCAGCATGCACACTCCTGAAAGTGGAATACGACTGCCTTACCCAGCATGCACACTCCTGAAAGTGGAATACGACTGCCTTACCCAGCATGCACACTCCTGAAAGTGGAATATGACTGCCTTACCCAGCATGCACACTCCTGAAAGTGGAATACGACTGCCTTACCCAGCATGCACACTCCTGAAAGTGGAATACGACTGCCTTACCCAGCATGCACACTCCTGAAAGTGGAATACGACAACCTTACCCAGCATGCACACTCCTGAAAGTGGAATACAACAACCTTACCCAGCATGCACACTCCTGAAAGTGTAATATGACATCCTTACCCAGCATGCACACTCCTGA
>JAPXFY010000018.1:7328208-7355708 GCA_030674185.1 Monoplex corrugatus
AAAGCCCTAAATTTTCTAAAGATAATAAGCCGATTACCTTGGGGAATGGATACGAACATACTAATTCATCTGTCAACAGCACTTGTACGATCTAAATTATCCTATGCGCAAGAAGTGTTTTTCAGTGCACCAAAATATTTATTAAAGAAGATACAAAGCTTAGACTGCAAAAGTATTAAAATTGCTCTAGGTGTCCCTACTCATGCCTCTAATCTGGAAACGTACAAAGTTGCTGGAATTCTGCCTCTGAACAACTATCGTGAGCTAGCGACAGCAAAATTTGCAGTTAGAACTACTTCACAAACGGACAATTTTGTGAGTAAGGAAATTAAAATCAGGTCTGATGTTGACTTTCCAAAGCGAGCAAAAAGTATTTCATCACAAATGACTGTTTCAACTTACATATCTGACTTGGTCAAACAGTCTAACATAAATATGGATGAAATAGCTGAGACACCATCAACAACGCCTATCCCTACATGTGAAATGCAAAAAGCCTCTTTTGATATTGATTATACAGACGCTAAGAAATCTGAAAACGTCAACATTTCGATATCCACAGCAAGAGAACACATCGATGAAAAATACCGTACCCACCTTCACATTTTTACCGATGGATCAGTCTTAGAAAATAAATGTGCTGGAGCAGCATTTTATGTTCCAAAATTTAAGATAAAAAAGTCATTTTTCGTTGGGGCAAACTTATCGATCTTTACAGCGGAATTAGTCGCTATTAATCAAGCATTGCATTATCTAGTAAATCTTAAACCCATGTCTTTCAAAGTAGTTCTCTTTGTTGACTCAAAATCTGTATTATATGCCTTACGGTCTTTTAATGCCGACACAAGACCTGATTTAATTACTGAGGCAAATCATCTTATACATCGTTTAAGGGTCAAAGGTACAGATATCAGTTTATGCTGGGTGCCTTCTCATGTTGGTCTTCACGGCAACGAAGTAGTTGACAGAGCAGCTAAGCAAGGCGCCCAGAATGCTGATAATGCTATAGAATTACATGTTCATAGCTCCGTAAAAGAAGCTTGCAACTTGCTCGAATCAGCCTCATGGACTCGATTTCTTGAACATTCAGATGAACAGTTTGTGTCACAACAAATGATAAAACTTACCGTTCAAAATGTATGTAAAAAATTGCAGTATTCTTCTATGTATCATTTGAGATCGATTGTTGCTGTTTGTTTTCGTATTCAGCTAAACGCATTGAGAACAAAATATTGTAAAAATGTCAAGTGTATTTGCGGCGAACAGTTCACACTGTTTCACTGTTTATTCTACTGCAAAATGCTACGTTCTTTTTTACCGAAAATGTTTACTCAAGAAAAGTATTCTGAAAATCATTTCCAGAAAATTACATCAGATCAAACGTTGTTAGTTAGAATTTCAGAATCATTAGTTCACAGTCCTGTTAATGCATTACTTTAACTTTATTCGGTTTGTATTTTAGTGTTACAATTTCCCTTCACGTTATTGAAGTTAATTGTTAGTGTTAAGTTCTCGTTCCATTTTACTGTTCCCCCACCTGCTAATGTCTTTTTCCTCTGTCTTCCCTCTGCCCAAATCCAACCCGTCCAACTATCGTTCTACATTTTATTTTGTTCACTTTTTTTTTTTTTTTTTTTTTTTTTTTTTTTAATAATTTCCCCTCCCCCCCTCCCCCGTCTAATATCACTTATAGTGAAAAGACGTTAAATTAAAGAACGAACATGCACACACACACACACACACACACACACACACACACACACAACACACACACACACACACACACACACACACACACACACACACACACACACACACACACACACACACACACACAGAGGACAGAGAGAGAGAGAGAGAGAGAGAGAGAGAGAGAGAATCGAAATCAACATTATAAAATGTTTGACCACGACCCACCCCCACAAACCCAAATACACACAGGTATCTACATAGCATGCTTCCATAAAGAGGTATGCTCACATGCACATTGGCTTTTTAGTCTTACAGAGTTTCAGTTGCAATTGAGTTTGAACTTGATGATGTCTTCAACAGGACAAAGAAGAGGTGCCACACCCTCTGGATGTCGACTACGGGCTGCTTAATACCAAGCTGGGTCTCTTGGATCCCAAAGGCAAAGACTTCAAGGTTTGTTTAACCCTTTTATGCCTCACTGCGTTGTTTAACCCTTTGACTCCCGCATCCTGTCCACCAACTGCAATAACTTAACCGTCAGATTGCCTCACCCTATCCACCAGCTTCCTGCAGTAGGCAGTGCGGGACGCTGGTAGACAGACTGTTGGAGTCAAAAGGATTAATCCTTTTACCCCTGACTGCATTGTTTAACCCTTTTACCCCTGACTGCATTGTTTAATCCTTTTACCCTGACTGCATTGTTTAACCTTTTTACCCCTGACTGCATTGTTTAACCCTTTTACCCGTGACTGCATTGTTTAACCCTTGTAGCCCTGACCGCATTGTTTAACCCTTGTAGCCCTGACCGCATTGTTTAACCCTTTTACCCCTGATTGCATTGTTTGACCCTTTTACCCCTGATTGCATTGTTTAACCCATTTACCCCTGACTGCATTGATTAACCCTTTTACCCCTGACTGCATTGTTTAACCCTTGTAGCCCTGACCACATTGTTTAACCCTTGTAGCCCTGACCGCATTGTTTAACCCTTTTACCCCTGACTGCACATCTGGGTATGATCAGGAATCGCTGTGTTGACCCTGGTTTTATTATTAACTCTTTGTTGACATGTTGAGCCGGTGTATCAGTGCTTAGAATAGGCGAATTTCCCCAGACATCGGAAACATTTAATGAAAGGAATTTTGTTATTTGAATGCATGTACTGTGTGCATTAGTTTGAATGTTTATACTTGCAGGTTTAAAATATCTATATGCTGGCATGTATGGGTGTCTCGTCTTTGCTGGTGTTGTTGTTGTTGCTGTTGTTGTACGTGTTGTTGTCGGCCATCATGCTGTGTCGATATGGGAGTGTATGTATGAATGTATGTGTGTATGTCTGTGTGTGGGCATGTGGAGATATCATGTATTTACTGTTATTTGTTATTTTCATTTCTTACCTGTTTATTTATCTACTACTCTTTACTTTGTAGGCCTATTTATTTGTTCACCAACTTACTTACTTCTTATTCATTTACTTACTCGCTCGCTTGCTTGCTTACTATCTTGCTTACTTACCTGCTTGCTTGCTTACTTATTGACTGACTGACTGACTGACTGACTGACTGACTGACTGACTGACTGACTGACTGACTGACTGACTGACTTGCTACTTACTTACTTACCTATCTACGATTAGGAAAATGTTGTCTTTGGACATTGACTGGGGTGGGGGGGGGGGGGGGGGTTCTGTCATGTGAGATGAGTGGGTAGCTGTGTTGTGTTTCAGACCTTTGATCATGTATTTATTTATTTTATATGTATGTTCCTTTTTTGAAGGTGGGATACACACATGCACTTGTCATTTGCATGTAACCAGGGTTGTTCCAGTGGTAGGCTGATAAAATACCAGTATAAAATATAGACTAGGTAAAACGTAGTCTAGGTAGGGCCTCAGGGTCTGGCCAGCTCATGGGTTTATGTGCAGGCTTAAGGCTTGTGCCATGGTTGCCGTACACATGGCACCTGTGATGTTAGTGCATATGGAATTCGTTCCAAGTGCAGAGACGTCATCTTGAGAAACTGAAACGGAAACTGAAACTGAATAGATACTCAAGAAAAAATTTATAGAAATGAAGAATGCGCATGCTGAGAGGTTGAAATAAAAATAAACTGTATGTTGATGTACAGATACTGGAAAAATATTTCATGGAGACAAAGCCAACGCCCTCCTCCTGGCGCAAACTGAAACTGAACCATATCTGGTCCGTCAGCAGGGATGGAGAGGTTAGATTTCTGTTGTTCTGTGTGTGTGTGTTGTGTGTCTGGGTGTGTGTGTGTGTGTGTGTGTGTGTGTGTGTGTGTGTGTGTGTGTGTTGTGTGTGTGTGTGTTGTGTGTGTGTGTGTGTGTGTGTGTGTGTGTGTGTGTGTGTTGTGTGTGTTGTGTGTTGTGTGTCTGTGTGTGTTGTGGGTCTGTGTGTGTGTTGTGTGTGTGTCTGTGTGTGTGTGTGTGTTTTGTGTTTGTGTGTGTGTCTGTGTGTGTTTGTGTGTGTGTTGTTATTGTTTAACCCTTTCCCATTTGCAGATTCTGCTCAGACACTCTTCCTAATATTCGGAGATTTCCGAAAGCGTGTGAATGAAAAGGTCAGACGCTGACAGATATCTTGTAAATGAGGCGATGTGTGATACCAAACTCAGCATCATTCTTTCATTGGTTTATCCTGACTTTTGCGGGAAACTTCATTCATGAGGTGTGTGTAACCCTAGTGCTTAGAGCATGATGGAAATTCCCCACCAGGCCTAAGTGACAGGCGGCGGGCTGCGGCGGGTGTAAATAAAAAGCGGGTTTCCCGGTCGGCAGGCTGTGGAGGGATAAAATGGGAAAGGGTTAAAAGGAAAAAAAAAGAAATTGGGTGGCGCTGCACTGCGGTGACACGCTGTCAAAGGGGAAAGCCACCCGAGTTTCACATGACGGGTCCACTGTGACAAAGGGAATGAATATAAATATGACAGCGATTTTCTCTTCAGCCATTTATTGTCTTCTGTCATTCGCTGTATACACAGGTCAGGATGAGTGTGACCATTTTTCTAATGCCTACCAACTGGTGGGAAGAGAGCAGAGTTGCTTTCCTTGCACATTACCTGACACAGCAAGACAGATGGGGAGGGATTCTGTGGAGGCACAGGATCCAGGCTGCTCCACGCTGAAAACACCTCAGTGGCTGAGTGCCATTCTTATCTGATATAGATGGCTGTGTAGACATTTGTGTTATATTGCATGGTGCTATGATTTGTTAGAAGGTGCCAGCAGGCCTGGTACCCCTTGACTTCAGCCCTGTTATATTGCATGGTGCTATGATTTGTTAGAAGGTGCCAGCAGGCCTGGTACCCCTTGACTTCAGCCCTGTTATATTGCATGGTGCTATGATTTGTTAGAAGGTGCCAGCAGGCCTGGTACCCCTTGACTTCAGCCCTCCCTTTTGCCATTGAGCATTTGCATTGCAAAGGTGTCAGCAGTTCTTAGGTGCAGATTTTTTTCTGTTCAACTTCATAATGATAATAACAATGATAATAATAATTCAATCATAATGATGATAATAATGATAATTCAGTGTATGTAGTGCTAACAGTCCATGCCAAAAAGCATGCTTATTGCACTTCACAGTAAGAGAACATTATTAACTTAAAACAGTAGGAACAAACACTAACAAAATGATTTTTTTCCCTTCTAAAATTGCATTTAATAAACATATTTATCGTTCATTTGCTGTAACGTGTGAATTATGACACTGTGATATTTGTGATGTATTTTTTTATAAAAACAATTTACTCTGCATACAGGATGGTCGGTACAAGGCTCACGACGGAATCAAAGAACGCAAGCTGCTATGGCACGGCACGAACGTGGCAGTGGTAGCGGCCATCTTGAAAACAGGACTGCGCATCATGCCTCACAGTGGTGGTCGTGTGGGCAAGGGCATCTACTTTGCCTCTGAGAATGACAAGTCTGCTGGATACGGTGAGTGGAATTCGTCGTTCTTGTATAGCGCTATTTTCCAAACAAATTTGGACTATACAAAATTCAAAACAAGTGTGACTGCCTGCGTTCAAGCAAACAGGAACCAGAAAAACACGAAAATAGAATCGGGGTGTGTATTTAATACAACAAGACAAGACAGGCGCAAATTTTCAGCCAACTGGCCTTTGTCAAGCGTGAATGTAAGATCACAAACAGACAAACACCAGGTACAAAATTAGGAGAAAAAGACTGAAACTTCCCTGGTGATTCGTCCATTGGGAGAAGCAGCAGGGAAGTCTCAGTCTTTTTCTCCTAATTTTACATTTTGTGTTTGTTTGTGATCTTAACATTCACACTTGACAAAGGCCAGTTGGCCGAAAATTTGCGCCTGTCTTGCCTTGTATTAAATACGTGTTCTGATTCTATTTTCGTGTTTTTCTGGTTCCTTTTCATTTGGACTGGCTATACTTTACACATAATTAGACTCTTTTTTTTTGTTTGTAGTGGAGCATGGACTGTTAGGCAAGCTGGTGGACTGTTGTCGTACAGACTGTCTGTTTCTGTGTCAGAACCTTGGCAGTGCGTAGGGTTTTTGCGCATGCACAAGGAGTCTGCCAGATTATCAGTGGTAGATTTACTGGGGGCTCTTTCAGTATAAATAGCATCCCCACCTTCTGGAAACTCTGTGCTAGAAATTTCATCTTTTCTGTCACTCTCTTTGTTTCTGCCTTGTTCCTTTGCTTTCTGTCATTTCTTCCTATCATTTTCTGCCTTGCTGGTCCATTCACCTGTATGTGTTCGATAGTCTTGTGTACTTTTTCTTAGGACTGATAATTGGGTACATGTATTAAGTGCATTTTTGACTCTAGGGTGGTGAGATATTTGGAAGCAGTTTTAGGTAATTTAGGCCAGTTTTATGTATGTTTTGGTGTCCGTAGGTATGCTTAATTTTGTGTTCAGATGTGTTTTTTAAATCCCCTATGCGATAAATTGGATGGAGTGGTCAACGTCAGGGTCATGTTCTTGAATTATGTGCACAAATGCATTGATATGTGTACTTAATTTTCTTATTTTACCTGTTGAAGTTTTGTATGTTTTGAAGCGGTTATAGCCCTGACATGGCTCTACGCAGTCGGCTGGACTTTAAACAACAATAACAATAACAAGTGGTAGATTTTTGTGGAATGAATTGTGCAAAAACAACAATAACAATAACAAGTGGCAGATTTTTGTGGAATGAATTGTGTAATTGTCATCAGAGTGTGATGAATCTCTCCTGAACAAACTCAAGCTCATTCTCTGTGGCAAACTATTCACTAAATTGAAAAAAATTGACCAAGTGATGATTTGTGTTGTTGCAGTGGGTATTGCTGGCAAGAAGGGCATCATGTTCTTGAACGAAGTGGCGCTCGGCAAGCAGCACGTCATTCTTCGAGATGACTCCAGCCTGACCAAAGCTCCTACCGGCTATGACAGTGTTCTGGCCAAAGGAACTCAGGAACCAGGTAAGGTGGTGACACACTGGTTTCACCCTTTCCCTCCCTCACAGTGGGATTTTCCTTCTTCTTCTTTTTCTTCTTCTTCTTCTTCTTCTTCTTCTTCTTCTTTTTCTTCTTCTTCTTCTTCTTCTTTTTCTTCTTCTTTTTTCTTCTTCTTCTTCTTCTTCTTCTTCTTCTTCTTCTTTTCTTCTTCTTCTTCTTCTTCTTTTTCTTTTCTTCTTCTTCTTCTTCATCTTCTTTTCTTCTTCTTCTTCATCTTCTCTTCTTCTTCTTCTTCATCTTCTCTTCTTCTTCTTCTTCATCTTCTCTTCTTCTTCTTCTTCATCTTCTCTTCTTCTTCTTCTTCTTCATCTTTCTCTTCATCTTCTTTCTTCATCTTCTCTTCATCTTCTTCTTCATTCTTCTTCTTTCTTCTTCTCTTCTCTTCTTCTTCTTCTTCTCTTCTTCATCTTCTCTTCATCTTCTCTTCATCTTTCTTCTTCATCTTCTCTTCATCTTCTTCTTCTTCTTCTCTTCTCTTCTCTCTTCTTTTTCTTCTTCTTCTTCTTCTTCTTCTTCTTCTTCTTCTTCTCTTCTTTTCTTCTTCACTTCTTCTTCTTCTTCTTCTTCTTCTTTTCTTCTTCATCTTCTCTTCTTCTTCTTCTTCTTTCATTCACTGTGTGCATGATCAGACCATATCTGGCAAAGACTGTGGACTTCGTTTCCAGTTCCTGCTGGCTGCCATGGAGCTTAGTGGTCAGAGGAGTTGTAGCCGGCCATGTTTCTTGTCGCTCCATTTGATAGGGGCGACGTTGGTTGCAGCGTAGGGTTCTCTTGTCTGCAGGGGCTGGCTGGTTAACCCTTTGACTCCCTCATCCTATCCACCAACATCTTGCATTGCCAACCATGCTAGCAAAGCAAAAACTGACCCTTTGACTCCCCTCACCCTATCCACTATCTGCAGAAAGCTGGTGGAAAGGGTGCGGGAGTCAAAGGGTTAAGTTTTTGCAGTTGGTGGATGGGGTGCGGGTGTCAAAGGGTTAAGTTTTTGCAGTTGGTGGATGGGGTGCGGGAGTCAAAGGATTAAGTTTTTGCAGTTGGTGGATAGGGTGCGGGAGTCAAAGGGTTAAGTTTTTGCAGTTGGTGGATAGGGTGCGGGAGTCAAGTGGTTAAGTTTTTGCAGTTGGTGGATAGGGTGCGGGAGTCAAAGGGTTGAGTTTTTGCATTTGGTGGATAGGGTGCAGGAGTCAAAGGGTTTAAAGCATCAACCTGAACTGGCAGTTGATATGGATGTGGGCCTGTTGTGACGGGTGCAGAGGCTGATCAGAATCACTTACTGCTGTCTGGGCAGAAGATGATAGCCGTCCCTTTCTGTCTGTGGTGTAAGGAGTGATATGTTGATGCTCCTCTTCTTGCTGACACTGTTGTGTGGTTGGCCTTCCTGAGCTCCTCTTTTTGTAGCTGATCTGTTGTTGTGTTTCCTGGTATCCCACAGCCAGCAGGGATCCAGTGGAGGGCTGCTCTTTTTTTGTGTGAGATAGGGAAGCTGGTGGATAGTGTGAGGGAATCAAAGGGTTAAGTTCTTGCTTTGTTAACGTGGTTGACAGTTCAGGATGCTGTTGGACAGTTCAGGATGCTGTTGGACAGGGTGAGGGAGTCGAAAGGGTTAAGTTCTTGCTTTGCTAGCGTGGTTGGACAGTGAAAGGATGCTGTTGGACAGGGTGAGGGAGTCAAAGGGTTAAGTTCTTGCTTTGCTAGCTGATTGACAGTGCAGGATGCTGTTGGACAGGGTGAGGGAGTCAAAGGGTTAAGTTCTTGCTTTGCTAGCGTGGTTGACAGTGCAGGATACTGTTGGACAGGGTGAGGGAGTCAAAGGGTTAAGTTCTTGCTTTGCTAGCATGGTTGACAGTGCAGGATGCTGTTGGACAGGGTGAGGGAGTCAGCACAGGGTGAGGGAGTCAAAGGATTAAGTTCTTGCTTTGCTAGCATGGTTGACAGTGCAGGATGCTATCGGACAGGGTGAGGGAGTCAAAGGGTTAAGTTCTTGCTTTGCTAGCATGATTGACAGTGCAGGATGCTGTTGGACAGGGTGAGGGAGTCAAAGGGTTAAGTTCTTGCTTTGCTAGCATGGTTGACAGTGCAGGATGCTGTTGGACAGGGTGAGGGATTCAAAGACTAAGTATCTCAGAGTTGTTTTTCGCTGTCCAATCTCTGATGTTGTCTGTGTGACTTGCACAAAGTCTTCCTCTCTTTGTTTTTGCTTCTAGTTTTCCTTGTATCACATCATAACATGATGACTGTCATTCCCATCATCAGCAGCAGCAGCAGCAACATCATTATCACTCACCTGTCTCACCTGTAGGCGTCACCGTGTTCAGTGTTGGCCGCTGCACTCTTTGACGCCGCCACTGTCTTCCAGACCGCACTGTCTTGACTTTTGTGGACAATTTCTTGAATATTTTAGGCCACTGATGTTGGTTATGTTCTCGATGTATGAGATTGGAGGTCTACCTTTCTTTCTTTTTGCCTCTCTCTTTTTCTTTCAAAAATGGTTGTCATGAGGTTTGTATCATCATCACTGCATTGTATAAAAAAAAAAAAAAAGGAGTGCCCTTTGACTCCTGCAACATATCCATCAACTGCAAAAACTGAACCCTTTGACTCCCTCACCCTATCCACCAGCTTCCTGAGGGCAAGGGAATCAAAGGGTTCAGTTTTTGCTTTGCTAGCATGGTCGAAAATGCAGGATGCTGGTGGACAGGGTGCGGGAGTCAAAGGGTTAAACTGGAGTAGAGAATGAAATGGGGAAGGAGGGAGAGGGGGGCAGGAAGAAGTCATCTCAATTTTCTTCCTGCACTCCTCGGTGTGCATTGTTTTACAGACTCGGCGTTCGACTCCAAAATTGTCATCGACGGGAAGGAGGTGGTAGTGCCTCAGGCCAAGCCCAAGCCCTCAGGTGTGTCCAGTTCCTTCTACCAGAGCGAATACCTCATCTACAAGGAAAGCCAGAACCGCATTCGTTATCTGCTGCTCTTCGATTTCAACTAGTTCGTGCCTTCCTGACGTCGCTCCGCTCACCATCACCATTCCCCTGTAGCCCCCGGGCGCTCGCTCGTCTTTATGCATAGCGGTACTGCTCCTTTGTGTCAATGTTGATGGGAAAAAACGTTTGTTATTTCTTCGTCTCTCTCTCTCTGTCTCTCTGTCCTGCTCCATGTGGTGGAGTTCCCCTTGTTGGTTCTTTTTCTTCTTGTTGCTGTTGTTTTTCGTTGTTGTTGTTGTTGTTTACTTGTTTGTTTCCACATCTTGTAGGGTGAGGGAGTGAAAAGGGTTAATTGTTGTTGTTGTTTTTGTTGTTAACTTGTTGATGTTATTGTTGTTTATTATGATGGTGTGAAAATCAGATGGTTGTTCGTATTACAGTTGTAATGTCCACAAGTTTTAAACCCGAGTGAGAAGAAGAAAAAGAACGAACTGAGTTACGGAATAACAACTCAAGTAAAACGTAGTGTTTGGGGAGAACAAAAACGTGAACAATGGATTATAAACACGCAAGACCAGTCCACAGAACTTAATCACAGAATATTAAAAAAAATCAACAATCATATTAAAGAAAGAAAGAAAGAAATATACAAAAATGAAGTAATGATTGAGAAAAAACAACAACACGATATAACCCCACAAGAATAATCTGTAGAATGTAATGGCAGAATATTTATACAATAAAGACGTTAAGTAAGTGATAAAAAGATGGAAACAAGTAAACATTTAAAAAAATGTACAGTACTCATGTAAATCAAGTTTTGAAAACATGAAGGTTTTGCATCACACTGTCATTTTACTGATGAAAATAACTGTAATAGTGTTAAGATGATGACTATTCATATCACACTTACTCAAGTTGCTTATCAGAAACAGGGGGGTAAGTATATACAGGTAGTGTCTTCAGCCTGGGGGAAGGGCAAGCAGGGTTGTCCCCCTTTTAATGGAAAATCTAGACAGACAGGAAAAGAGAGAAACAAATACCCCCCCCCCCCCCCAAATATTTTGTCTGTTACAGTTAACTGTCTTGTTTGAAATGGTACAAACCAAAGTCTTCTCAATTCAGAACATAGCATATTTGAATATTTATGAATATTCATGCTAGTATGATAAACAAAACAGGATAGAAGCAAAGTTTTACTCTTTGTCAAGGAAACTTGCAAGCACATGCGCACACTTTTGCTCACTTCATATAAACAATGACAGTGTGAACACACAGTCACATATGTATGCATGCACATTTATATACTCAAGCACACACAGACAAACACACACACATAAGTTTGGTAAAGGCCATTGCATTGAATGTTTGCATGTTTTGTTCTATAAACTAAAAAAGTATTCACATTTGATATTTATTAATGTATTCAAAATTCCGATATTTTAATGCCAGCAGTCACATATATTTCAGTAACCCAGTTCCATGAACAAACGTCAGATTTCTGTTGCATATCATGCACATGACTGTTTTATCACAGGAAACACTAACGTAACCAATCATTTTTCTATTTATGTCATTCGTGTGTTGTCTTAACGTTGGGATCCATATCGTGTGACATTCTGGGGTCCGTCTGCCATGTGAATTTTTGATCTCTGAAAGACGTGTGCACGGCTTCGGATGCAGTTTCTACATTTGTATTCATGATAGACTGTAGGAGTAGACGTTCCTTGATCTTAACCCTTTCACTACTTCAAGCTTTAAAAGTTCCGTGTGCTGATCAGGCATACTGGCAGGCTGGAACGACGAGGTATTCAGTAAATTCAACTGCTGGAACAGCTCTACCAAAGATGTCCACACAAGATGTGCTGTATTGTGTGGCAAGATTGAGAATCCTGCCTTCAAGGTCTAAAGAAGTGTGGCTTGCCAGGTACAGCTCCACCTCGCCTCACCTCACTCCTTCGCCGGGATCGGCGGTGAGAACCACACTCGACGTCACAAGTCTTCTCCAGGTCACACGATTGAGACATCTGTTGGCGACTTCCTGGATCCCCCAGACCACAGACATCAGCGATGTTGTTGAAATAGGTGTGCAGTCGTCTTTTTCTTCTCCTTGCCTCAACTTTGCCAGGTATAGAGTGTCTGCTTACCAAATACCAGCTGTGTTGGATGGGACGTGTTGTTCGTATGAAAGACAGCCACATCCCAAAGATGTTTATGTATGGAGAGCTGAAGGTAGAGAACACTATGACCAGGGTAGACCCCTAAAGCGATGTAAGGATGCTGTTAAGGCCGACCTCATCAGCTGTGGCATCAACACCACCAACTGGGAAGACCTTGCCTACAGCATTGTATGCTGGCAACAGCAGAACACACAGGGCACAATATACTTGAATTGTGCAGAAAAGTCTGAAGAACAGAAGAGGGACTGTCGGAAGCAAAACCCAGGACTGCAGGGTTCCTTCCCATGCACTGCCTGTGGGGGAACATGAGCCTGTTCATTACTTCTTTTAATGTCTATTCACATATATGCTTTTAGACGAACATGAGCCTGTAGGAACCGTCTTGTATCCCAGGTGAAGACCCACTCCAGGCAGTGAGGAACGAGTATATCAACTTCTCCAGTGGATTAACCCTTTTCCTACCAAGAAAATAGGTCACTGTACTAACTATTGACCAAGAAATGTTAGGAGAGAGACTTCCGAAACACTCAAACGCCTGTTTTTTGCCATTTTTGCCGTTTCAAACTTCGTGTAAACGCAGAAAGGAAATGACAAAGAGTATACTCCCTTTGCCGGAAAAGGATTCACATCAGCAATGCGGTCGTTTTCTATTTATATACTCGAAACTGAAACTACGGTTCAGGGCACGAAATCCTCATGACGCGGTCCACGGAGAGAGAAAGCTGAGTCACGAGGATCTCGTGAAGCGGTACGGAATGTGTTAACAGGAGAGTCCTTGAACATCATCAGCTTCCTGCATGGATAGGGTGAAGTAGTGAAAGGGTTAATGTTAACACTGCTTGTCTTCAGTAACCGGTGTGCTTACATTGTACCTTAACCTTTTCACTTAACCATTTTCTTATATTAGTCATGGTATATTTGTGTTTGTGTTTGTGTGAGTATCTCAGACGTGAATGTATTTGACATCTCAACGGTTACAATTTTTGAGTCCATGAAACTGTGAACATATTTTGTCAGCATAATTTGATATCTCACTAGCGACAATACAAAACTTGCAATCTTTTTGCACTTGAAATTGTAATATTCTGACTAGTTCTAGATACTTGTAAAGTATTTACTCCTGTGCATTGTTCTTTTTTTAAATATTTCCTTTTTCTTCTTTTATGTAAAGCTTACTATATTCCCTTTAAACTTTAAAAACATTTTCTGTCTTCCTTTTAGCTAGCATTATGCTTAACATTCCATATGTTTAAAGACATTTTACCAATGCAAATGTTTCTGAAAATGGAACATGTTTTTAGATAATTTATTGAGTGAAGGTGTTTTCTAAAAATATCATGAGTTTTTTTAGCTAAATTATTGAGTGTAGAGCATTGTCATCAGGAGATAGACAGTGAGGAGCGTTAGAATGCTGTGTGCTTTTATTCCATTGTCAAGTACCTATGACATAGGTATAGTATTTTGTACACCCCATGTACAGAGCTATTCTTTGTATAGATTTTTATTTGTTTTTGATGTGAAGCTTATAAGACATAAAAGCTTACAAGGGAGAGGAGATGGGCAAAGCCCTCAAAATGTTCATCCTGAGAAAAGTAAAGATTACTATCCTTTCTCTCCCCTGCAAATTCATGGTAACGAGACAACCTTTATCTTACATGATTAAACTTAAACAACACAGCAAAAGGTATTTGTTTTGTACTGAATCTGTCCCAAAGCTGTTGGTTTTAAAGCTATTCCTATTGTTTCGGTTTGAAAATATCATTGATTCTGTTGTTTTGAAATTATTATTGCCATTTGTGTATGACAATATTATTCCTGTCAGCGTAATCACAATCTGTTTTGAATCGTAATACATGAAGTCGTCTTGTTTGCAGATTCAGTGAAAATTGCGTTCATTACTCTCATTGGTCATGTGCACCCCAATATCTCGTGCCATAGATATTATAACAACAGGTTTCATGGACATTTCCACTGTGCTACAGACAAAGAAGTTTGCACCCTGTTGTGCCAAGTTGAACGGGTCTTGTTTACTGGCTCCTGTGTTGACTAACGCCAGTTTGTACAGAGAAAGAGACAGATGTTTCATCAGTATTCGAAACGTATGCATTGTTGCTAGACGTAAGATCGCTTGCTTGTTTTTGGAGAAATCAGTGTCCAATGCCTTGATGGTTACCGATTGATTGCAAAGATTCCAAAGTCCTGTGCAATGGTTGTGTCTGACTTGATTTGTAACCAAGATATATATCAGCATTCCTTGCATAATCTTTTTTTGGCCCTTGATACGAAGCAGTGTGTATATTCCGTGAACAAGAGTTGTCTCTGAAGAGGAAAAACATTTTACATAGCAGTGTATATATATATATTCTGTTAACAAGAGTGGGTCTTTGTAAGAGAAGAGAGACCTAGAGGAAAGAATGTACATAAAGATTATGACTGTTTTACACAAAATAGCTCACTTTCCAAAGCAAGCCCGTCTTAAGACCAAGGTATGAAAAGTAAACTTTACCTAGTGGATGGTGTATGATCCTCATGAGTTTCTTTAATCTTTTGACTCCCGCACCCTGTCCACTAACTGGAAAAACTTAAACCCTTTGACTCCCTTACCCTATCCACAGCTTCCTTCAAGAAGCTGGTGGATAGGGCAAGGGAATCAGAGGGTGAAGCTTTTGCTTTTCTAGCATGGTTGACAATGCTGAATGGTGGCAGGTAGGGTGTGGGAATCAAAGGGTTAAGATTTTTGCTTGTATGCATGTGTTACCGTTAGGCGATGAACCTCAGGCCCCGAGCACCATGGTGATCGTCAAGTGTGTTTATGGATTAGGATGTGGGGGGAGGTGTGATAGAGAAACAGCTCACTCACTCACTCAGTCTGTATGGTATGTACTGCAACTGGGTGAATTCTCAGAATACAACACTGAAAAAGGTATTCCATCTGTCATCACACTTCGTCTGATGTGACAGCGAAACAGTCACTCACTCATTACGTATGGCATTGTGAATCAACTACCTATAACAAACACTGAAAATGATATTCTATATGTCACCATTTCATCCGATTACCGCGTAAAACTGTGTTCACTCTCAGATTTCTTGTGTACGATTTTGTAACATGTTTTGTACTTTTATATTACTAACAAAACTTGCCATCGAAATCAAATAAAAAAAACCCCACAAAGACATACACACACACACACTCTCTAAACACACACACACATACGCATGCACGCACGTACACACACTTTCTCACTCTCTCTCAAACTCACCCCTACCTTCCCCCCATGGTGAAAACGTCAAGCATGTACAGAGATGTACCATAAATCACAGTGAAAAAAACTAAAAAACTTTTGAATGAACAAAAGACTTGTACATTTTGTGGGAACCATGCTTATTGTGTGTCTTGCCGTAAATATTTCATCCAGTAAAACAAAAAACGGGGGAAAAAAAGTAAAGTTATTTTTGGTCTTCATGTTTTACGTCCATGCATATCTATTGTGCGTTAATGTATCTCCATTTTCACAAATTCTGTACATGTGTGTGCACTAATCTCTCTCAAATATTCACATAATCAACATAAACCTGGATCATAAAATCATCTCATCTACATGTATTGCACAAAATTGCTGTGATTTCCTTCAGTAGTATAGGATGTTGCCACTACTCCACACAAAGTGAACCCACATACATTTCTTTTGAAAATTGTTGTTTGGGTTTATATAGGTATGAAGGAGAAATGCGGAGTACAGCATTGTCTCTCTTGCATATTTCCTCATTTCTCTTTGATTCTTGTTTTGAAGGAAAGACAAGATTCAAAAATGTTCTCTGGTGTGTGTGTGTGTGTGTGTGTGTGTGTGTGTGTGTGTTGTGTGTGTGTGTGTGTGTGTGTGTAAAACAAAATGAATAGAATGCAG
The DNA here is from genome assembly GCA_030674185.1 of Monoplex corrugatus. Taxonomy (NCBI): domain Eukaryota; kingdom Metazoa; phylum Mollusca; class Gastropoda; order Littorinimorpha; family Ranellidae; genus Monoplex; species Monoplex corrugatus. The sequence goes on from JAPXFY010000018.1 coordinate 7,344,405, forward strand.
CATTAAGTATAGTGGCTGCAAATGTTTGCTTTCTGTACAAAAAAAAAGTTGCTAAGAAAAGGAAAAATACTGCTAACAGCTGCACCAACAAAATGAAAAAAAAATTGGGAAGAGGGGGATTGCTGTGGAGAATTCCCACTCTGTATGTGGCTTGACAGGCATGCTCTGATTCTCTGTCTCTTAAACTGTATGGCTCTTTCTGTCTCTGTCTCACTCTCATTATCATCTCTTGTTTCTTTTTATGTCTAGCTCTCTCTTTATCTCTCTCTCTCTCTCTCTCTCTCTCTCTCTCTCTCTCTCTCTCTCTCTCTCTCTCTCTCTCTCTCTCTGCCTTTACTGAGTCATTCCTCTTTCTCTCTCTCTCTCTCTCTCTCTTTCTCTGCCTTTACCGAGTCATTCCTCTTTCTCTCTCTCTCTCTGTGCCTTTACTGAGTCATTCCTCTTTCTCTCTTTCTCTCTCTTGTTCCCTCTATCTGTCTCTGTCTCGCTGTCTCTTTTGCTCTTTGTCTGTCTGTCTGACCTCTCTCCCCTCCCCCCGTGTCTGTCTCACATTGTGGTGTTATTTTGAGTTTGAACGGGTGGTTCAAGTTGTGTGGGGTGGTGGCATGTGTGGTGTCATAACTACATGGGGTACAGTGGTAGACTGTCAGTCAGTGTTGAAGATAGCAGAGCTGTGATATAAACACCAGGGGCCCACCCCAAAGGTGACCCTGGACAAAACTAATTTCAGTTGGCCGACCTCTTAAGGGAGGCAACTGGCTCATCGGAGGATCTGTGATTTGGAATCACTTTTGATAGTAGTTAATCCCCCCCTCTTTGTCTCTAGTTTTGTGTCCTCAACACTTCATATTATCCAAATGTGTATTTTTCTTCCCTTCCCTCCTTAACCTTCTTCGTATCATTCATTCATATAACCGTTTCATCCTGTGCTTTTTCACTTGCCCTTTGTTGACAATCAGGTCAAAATAACTTTTTCTGAAATTTGTTTTTTTTAGCGTTTCAATTTTGTGAGATGTGTGTATGTGGTATTTGCTGAGCGGTCTGCACGCTCGGTGTCGGTGGTCGGTGTTCGTGCTGAATGTTTTCAAGGTTTCCGTAAGCCACCAGATGCTGACATGTCTTAACAGGATCTTTAATGCATGTATTTGACATTTCTCATGCATCTACATCTACACACAGAGGGTGATTGAACACAGGTCTGCACACACGTTGACCTGGGAGATGGGGAAAGTCTCGTCTATACCTACCAGGTAGGAGGTACCCAGGTATGGTCAAACCCAGACCTTCTGATTGGAAATTCGACATCTTACCCGCTTAATACTCTGTGTGTGTGTCCTAGTCTCTGGTTTTTACTTGAGGTAGGGGCAACTTGTTTCATTATGACACCATGGGAGAATGTTTATACAGCCTGGATAGTGTTTCACCACCCATTCTTTGTCAAACATCATTCAGTATATTTTGGACTAGAAGACAGACAAGTTTGATCTGCACATAACTCAGACATCTACGTTGATTGTTGTAGTTCTTTTTTTTTTTGTAAATTCTTTTTCTTTAACTCCGTGTGTCGCTTGTTTTTTTGTTTGTATGTTACTTCAATCTATAAAAAACTTTTTCTTTTTGAAATTGAATACCACGTTCCTTTCCCATTTTTTTAAAAAGACATTTTTAAAAATTTTACTTACTTATGGATGTATGCATGATAAGTGTATATCTGTGGTCATTGTCATCATAGCCTTGGTTGATACGGAGCAGTTACAAAGTGGGGAACAAGCAGTTAGATAAATAGTGACGTAACACCATCATGTGAAAACACCATTATATATTACGTCATATGAAGCACCATCGTATGTTACATTACCATCAGTGAGATGGATAAACAGCAACGTTTCACCATCATTGTGTGAAAACACCGTTATATATTACATTATCATATAGAACGCGGTCATGTATTACATTGTCATTGGTGAGGTAGATAAACAGTGATGTTACACCATCATTGTGTGAAAACACCGTTATATATTACATTATCATATAGAACGCGGTCATGTATTACATTGTCATTGGTGAGGTAGATAAACAGTGATGTTACATCATCATTGTGTGAAAACACCGTTATATATTACATTATCATATAGAACGCGGTCATGTATTACATTGTCATTGGTGAGGTAGATAAACAGTGATGTTACATCATCATTGTGTGAAAACACCGTTATATATTACATTATCATATAGAACGCGGTCATGTATTACATTGTCATTGGTGAGGTAGATAAACAGTGATGTTACATCATCATTGTGTGAAAACACCGTCATATATTACATTATCATATAGAACGCGGTCATGTATTACATTGTCATTGGTGAGGTAGATAAACAGTGATGTTACATCATCATTGTGTGAAAACACCGTCATATATTACATTATCATATAGAACGCGGTCATGTATTACATTGTCATTGGTGAGGTAGATAAACAGTGATGTTACATCATCATTGTGTGAAAACACCGTCATATATTACATTATCATATGGAACGCGGTCATGTATTACATTGTCATTGGTGAGGTAGATAAACAGTGACGTTACATCATCATTGTGTGAAAACACCGTTATATATTACATTATCATATAGAACGCGGTCATGTATTACATTGTCATTGGTGAGGTAGATAAACAGTGACGTTACATCATCATTGTGTGAAAACACCGTCATATATTACATTATCATATAGAACGCGGTCATGTATTACATTGTCATTGGTGAGGTAGATAAACAGCGATGTTACATCATCATTGTGTGAAAACACCATCATATGTTACGTTATTAGTGGAACGCCATCATGTGTTACATTATCGTCATTGAGATAAACAAAAAGCGACGTTACACCATCATTGTAGTTAACCACCATCATATGATTATTGAATTTCATTATCATTCTATTTCCACTGACTGGGTGACAGTAGAGAAAATGAGGAATCACCAAACGCCATCATTTTGTAAACTGTTCACATCTCAGTCTCTCTCCATGATCAGTATTTGACTATTTCCATGTTTCAGAGAACACCTTTTGCGGCTTATATATACATGTAGGCGAACGTTGTGTGCTTTTTGTGGCGAAAGTTCATTCAGTGGTTTCTTTGTGTAAGCTGCAAGGAAGAGAAATCAGAAACCAAAAAGTTAAATTGTAATTGTGCTGTTCCTGTATACTTTATTTTCCTGTTTTGTTTTTGTGCCATGTTAGCTCAGAGTACAGAGCAAAGCTGATGAATCAGGAATCATGGGTTCAATCTTCAGACAGGCCACATTATTTTGTTTTTATGGATGGCTGCCTCTGTTGGTAGAGCTGTGGACTCGAAAACTGATGTCTCAAGTTCAGTTTCAGCTCACAACATAAAAATTGACATTTAGAAAAAAAAAAAAAAAAAAAAAAAAAAAAGGCCTATTTGCTGCCCTTCTAAACCCTTTAATAATTGTGGTGGTGTCTGTTTAGTGTTTCAGTTTCCACTCTGTCTGTGTTTTGCAAACTGCGTTTTTTGTTTGTTTGTTTTTAATATATGTATTTTCAGTGTTGTGTGAAGATATCAGCATCACGTAAGCTGAAAGCTTTCCTTGATTTTAGGTTTCCCATTCTGTTGCTGCTAATAACCAGATTGTATGTAAACTGATTTTTTGGTGGATTAAGTTTTAACCATGATTTTTTTTTTTTTTTAGCAAGCATTCTGATTGAAATTGTACATGTGTGTAAAACAATCATCAATCACCCTTAATGCCATAATCATAACCCACCTGTCCACTAACATATATACTGTACCTTGATACATCACTCATTTCATTGCCATTGTGTCTGTTCATCTTGTACATTGTGATGTTGGGTATTGTCTACTTTTATTTGGAAAATTGTCGGCCAGGTTCCCACATAATGTATGTCGTTGTTCTGTGAAATGGTGGCACACCCACTTTTGGTGTTTTGGTATATTGTTCTGTAAACCAAATATGGGTTGCCCCTTGCTTGTTCATACTTCTCACCACAAGCATGCACATACATGCACACGCACATACGCATGCACACACACACGTATACCCTCATACGCACACATTTACACTCACACACACACACACACACACACACACTCACACATGCATTCATTTGCATACACACACACACTCTCTCTCTTTCACACACACACATTTACACACAAACACACACACACACACACACACACACACACACACACCACACACACACACACACACACACACACACACATATATATATATATATATGTACAGCACAACAGTAACTGCACACACTCACAAGGACACAACAGGAATTAATGCAAGCATACATGCCTACATGTTTATGTCTGGTTCTTCAGTATTGTACAAGATTAAATAACAGTACCAGTATATGTAAACCACCGTAAATTTGAAAAGTTGATTACCATCAGAGTGTTTGTAATTAAGGCAGTGTCACAACTGTTTAGCAGAACTATGGTTGTAGAATATTTTTTTCTCTCTGGCTTACAAGTTTTGAAAATTGTATATATTCTTAGGTGTTTGATTTTATGTCACAAGTCAGGATGAAAATAATTGAAAAAGTGAATGCATATGAATAGACAAACAAACAAACAAACAAATCAAGTGAATATAAGATTTTGTCAGCTCTGGTTAGCATTTTGTCTGTTTTTGAGCTCAAAAGTTTGCAGTCTCTATCCCAGGTCTCGACTGAAAATGAAAAGAAGATACTGACTGATCAGAAGAATTGCTCATAATGTTGTTATTGTATTGTGGGTACAGTATTGTTTTGGCTAGCTAATATGCTAATATTGGCCAGCTAAAATGCCAACATTGACCAGCTGATTTGCGAATGATGTGGTAATATTAATTTAATGGAATATTATTATATGACTTTTTCCACTTTCTTACTGATGGCGACCCCGTTTTCTTATCTGTGTGTGTGTGGTTGTGAGTTAGACCTTGAGGATGGTTGTTGTACCCCAGTGGGCATTGTGTATTCATTCTTTAACCCTTTTTCTCTAGGAAGCTTGTGTATAGGGTGAGGAAGTCCAAGGGTTAATTAAAAGGGCATTATCCACAAGGACGTGTGTGTATGTTCAGTGGTTTTCATTCTGAGAACTTTTGATTTAGGAACAACTTCTGCAACACACTGGAAGCATTGACTGTTGTCAGGTGACCAAAGATAAGCCATTGTCAGCCCTGACTAGCACTTGGATGTGTGACTAGCCAGGAGATACTGGAGGCCGTTGGCACACAGACACACACACGCCCACACACACGTGCGCGTTTGCACGCCCACACACATACATACATACACATATACACACACCACACACACACAAACACACACAAATACAAACACACACACACACACACACACACACACACACACACACACACACACACACACACACACACACACACACACACACACACACACAGAAAAGCCAAGGTCTGCAATGGACTCGGGCAGTCACACTAATCATGTACACAAGCTTCTGCTAAGAATTCTGACAGTTTGACATGTTTGTTTATCTGTGGAGGTTCTGAGTGTTTTCTTTAGAGGTTTTTATTCTTGTTGAATGAGAGATCAGAATCTTTTAGATCATTCGTTAATGTTAAAGCAGATATGTGTTTGTGTGTGTGTGTGTATGCATGTATAGATTGAGAATGTCAAGCATCACTCTGTGTTTGGGTTGTGTTTGCAGCATACTAACATCAGAAGGGTATGATATTCATTTTCTGTCAAGGAGAAGAATTATTTATACAATTTCTCCAGATTTGTTTTTTCAAATAAAATCTCAGTAGCAGGCAGGTACACAGACCGCCTTCTCCTCCATGATATGTTGGTCTGTTTTAACTACCTTATTCTGTCAGTATTCTAGGTTCCTCTTTTGTAACCCAGGCACTTGCCCACAGCAATTAAAATTGGAGGGAGCTAGAACAGGGTTCATCTGTACAGCGACCCTCGTAAGTTGTAATTCTTATACTGTCAGAGAAATATGTTTTTAACTGCCCATGCGCTCACGATAGCTGATATCAGAGAAATATGCTTTTAACTGCCCATGCGCTCACGATAGCTGATATCAGAGAAATATGCTTTTAACTGCCCATGCGCTCATGATAGCTGATCAGCCAGTGATTAGCTAGGCCTTATCTTCTGACCTCTACACAATGATATCCGCCATGGGAAGGTGAAAGTAGGGTGCTTGATGAACAGTGTGATCAGAGTCAGCGTGAGTGTGTTATTACAATATCGTGAGAGGTCAAGCCGATTGTCTCCCTTGCGAAGGTGCGACCAGACCCAAACAAGCGGATGAAGCGGATTTTTTACTTGAAGAATAGACTGACTGTTCTAAAAGACAAAACAAAGTAGAAACCTTTGAAGGAGACATTGCAACAACAACAAAATCTGTGTAGCTGTCTGTCTCTGTCTGTATCGGTCTGTCTGTCTGTCTCTCTCTCTATGTCTTCTGTCTGTCTGTCTGTCTGTCTCTCTCTCTCTATATATATATGAAAACAGAGGACAACTGGTGGTTGGGAGGCTGTCAGAAGATCCTCACAGAAGGCTGTGTAGTATATATAGGCCTTGAGAGGGAAAGTTCAATGCTTCAAATGAAAAAAAGTGTTATAACTATATGTAAGAGTAAACTGTTCTATAAGCTATGATGTTCTGTCTAAAGATATACTTCTGAAACCTTTTTTTTAATTCATTTTTTTTTTCTTACAGTAAACAGACAACAATATTCTGTCAAAAGACATACCTTTATAAGAAGAGATGGATGGCTTCTTGTTAGGAGAGTAAATTGTTCTGTAAACTATGATGTTCTGTCGAAAGATATACTTCTAAAACCTTTTTATTTATTCATTTTTGTGTTTTAAGTAAACAGACATCAACATTCTGTCGAAAGACATAAACAGACAGATTCTTTTTCATATTTGATGTTCAGGTATGGTCACACCTGGAAAGGTCAGTCAGGAGGTCTTAATACTGTGGTCTTACCCCAAAGCTGTTCTTCATGTTTCCCCCATCCAGCCACTGCTCTACTCTGTTATTTCTGAATAGTGGACTAAGCATTGAGTATTCGTTTAATTAATGTCAGTTGATTTCTTTTGGTGCTGGCGCGCTGCTGTAGTTGTGAGGAATGTCACGCTAAACGAACTCCTTGTTCACGCTAAAAGAGCACTCCTATAATAATTATGTGTGAGGTGTGGAATGTATTGAAAACCTGACCTGTTTGTGTACGCTTTGCTTGACGAGTCTTGTCAGAGACAGTAAATCAATGCGCCGTCTCAGTAATTTATTATTACTTATTATAGACATCAAAGACTGTTGTGTGTAGATTTATATATACATATATATATATTATGTGTGTGCGAAAGATTTGGAAAATAAAATTGTAGAGGTAAAATTGTCTTTGAGTTGGTGTGTGTGTGTGTGTGTGTGTGTGTGTTGTGTGGGGTGTGTGTGTGAGTGTATGTGTGTGTGTATGTGTTGTGTTGTGTGTGTAGTGTGTGTGTGTGTTGTGTGGTGTGTGTGTGTATGTGTGTGTGTGTGTATGTGTGTGTGTATGTGTGTGTGTATAGTGTGTGTGTGTTGTGTGTGTGTGTTGTGTGTGTGTGTGTGTGTGTGTATGTGTGGTGATGTGTGTGTGTATGTGTGTGTGTGTTAGTTTGTGTGTGTTTGTGTGTGTGTGTGTGTGTGTGTTGGTATGGAGGGGAAGGGTTGTGTGTATAGGTTGCATCATGTGTGTGTGTGCTGTGTGTGTGTGTGTGTGTGTGTCAATGACAAAGTCCTTTCCATAGTTCCATGGTGTGGGATCTGGACATGTTACCACTGTCCAAAACAAAATACAAAAAACAAATCAAGGCTGGAACACTTCGGACTGTTCCGGCACGATACAAAAATTCACAATGCTTCCATTGGAGAAAAAATGGTCCAATGCTCAGAAAAGTGGTGGGCAATTTCTCAGACCTGTGTTTATTCTGGCACTGGTGCCATCATGGGCAATTCTCAGTTGAATACAGCACAATCCAACTCAAATCCATTCCAGTCCAAATCAACTCTGCAATTCAACCCAATCTAATCCAACCCAACTCAATAAAATATAACACAAATCTCAATACAATCCACCACAGCACAACCTGACTGATACAAATTAACACAACACATAAACATAACAATTCTACCCAATACCGGCTCACCCAAATTGAACTCGATACAATCTGGCCCAATGCAATCGAACCCACTCCAATCCAATCCGCTGCGATCCGACATGATCCTAGTATTGTTGCATGGTGACAGAGCGCACCTTCAAGGCCACGTCCTCTCCGTGCCAGGTAGGCAGCCACAGGTGTCGGTTGTTCCAGAATTGTCTGTAGTCGTCACTGGCGCCAGACGTCCAGGGCATGGGGTAGGGCGAGTTGATGTACCCGCTCCAGAAAAACCCATCGCCGACTGCCACGTTCAGGATCAGGTAGAACTGAATAGTACCACAGGTAAAAGTGAAAGGTCATCACAGGTAAAACTGAAAGGCAATCACAATTAGAAACTCAAAAAGTTACCACAGGTAAAACTGAAAGGCAATCGGGTAAGAACTGAAAGGCATATCATAGGTAAAACTGAAAGTTACAGGTAAACTGAAAGGCATCACGGGTAAAACTGAAATGTACAACTGGAAAAACAAAAAGATACCACAAGTAAAACTGAAAGGCAATCACAGGTAAAACTGAAAGGTAGGCCTATACCACAGGTAAAACTGAAAGGCATACCACAGGTAAAACTCAAAGATACCACAGGTGAAACTGAAAGGTGATATCACAGGTAAAATTGGAAGGCATATCACAGGTAAAACTGAAAAGCGTACCTCAGGTAAAACTGAAAAGCATACCACAGGTAAAATTGAAAGGTGATATCACAGGTAAAACAAAAGCATACCACAGGTAAAAACTGAAAAGCATACCACAGGTAAAACAAAAGCATACCACAGGTAAAACAAAAGCATACCACAGGTAAAACTGAAAAGCATACCACAGGTAAAACTGAAAGGCACTACCAGAGGTAAAAACTGAAAAGCATACCACAGGTAAAACTGAAAGATATACCACAGGTAAAACTGAAAAGCATACCACAGGTAAAACTGAAAGGCACTACCAGAGGTAAAAACTGAAAAGCATACCACAGGTAAAACTGAAAGATATACCACAGGTCAAACTGAAAAGCATACCACAGGTAAAACAAATGTAATACCACAGGTAAAACTGAAAGGTAATACCACAGGTAAAACTGAAAGGTAAATACCACAGATAAAACTGAAAAGGATGTCATAGGAAAACTGTACGGTACCACAGGTGAAACTGAAAAGCATACCACAGGTAAAACTGAAAAGCATACCACAGGTAAAACTGAAAGGTAATCACAGATAAAACTGAAAAGCATACCACAGGTAAAACTGAAAGGTAATCACAGATAAAACTGAAAAGCATACCACAGGTAAAACTGAAAAGCATACTACAGGTAAAACTGAAAGGTAATCACAGATAAAACTGAAAAGCATACCACAGGTAAAACTGAAAGGTAATCACAGGTAAAACTGAAAGGTATCACAGGTAAAAGTGAAAGGTATCACAGATAAAACTGAAGGTTATGACAAGTTCACACTTTTATTCCAGAGCCCTCCGATTCTTCTCGAATGCGTGTACGTGTGTTGTTTTTGCCCACTCTGTGTAAGCATTGTTCTGCTGCATAGTCTGCATCTGAACAGCTCCTGACATTAGTCAAAAAGAAAAGAAAACTATGTTGGTATGGTCATGTCGCAAGATCCAATGGCTCGCTAAATCAGTCCTCCACTGAACTCTTCAGGAAGGGAGACTGAAAGGAAAGGAGAAAAAAGCGATGCACTGACGACACTGCGGAATGGACAGGGACCCAAGCACACAACCAACAGAGCTAGGAGAATTCGGTGAACAGTTCTTTAACATGGCACCCCAGTGGCTCTTTACAGAGGAGAAGAAAGAAGAAGAAAGAAAGAAAGAAAAGAAGAAAGAAGAAGAAGAAAAGAGAGAAGAAGAAAAGAAAGAAAGAAGAAAGAAAGAAAGAAGAAGAAAGAAAGAAAAGAAGAAGAAAGAAGAAGAAGAGGAAAGAAAGATGAAGAAGTAGAAGAAGAAGGAAAAGAAGAAGAAAAGGAAGAAGAAGAAAGAAAGAAGAAAGAAAAAGAAGAAGAAAGAAAGAAAGAAAAGAAGAAGAAGAGGACACAAAGAAGGAAGAAGAAAAGGGAAGCAGAAAGAAGAAGAAGAAAAAGCAAAAACCAAAACAAAACAAAAAGAAAGAAAAAGAAAAAAAAAAGAAAGACAGACAGACAGACAGACAGACTTACTGATCTGTCAAAGGGAGCGTTTTTGCCGCCATCAGCCCAAATATTGGTGCCATGCAAATGAGCCTCGTTCCAGAATCCCTGGGATGGCGTGTTGACCGTTAGAACAGTGTGACTGTCCACTCCAATCCTGAACATCAGTACGAAAGGAATCGGTGACCGTGTGAATAAATCACCTGCCTAGAATACGAGAAGTTCTTAAGTTCGATTCCTGGCGAGTGAAGGAAATTTCTTTCACTATCCTTCCACTTCCCCCATGGGATGCCGGGGCTCTTTCAGCATAAACAGTATCCCACCTTCTGGACATTCTGTGCTAAATAGTCGTTCCTTTCTGTCACTCTCTTTGTTTCTTTCTGCCTCCTTGGCTTTCTGTCATTTCTTCCTATCATTTTCTGCCTTGCTGGTCCATTCACCTGTATGTGTTCGATAAAGTCTTACGTACTTTCTTTAAGATGTATAACTGGGTACGGGTATTATAGTTTTTTAACTGTTGTCTTTTATCTTTGCATGGTTGTCATTTTTGACGTGGTGTTAGCCCTGATATGGCTCTAGTAGTCGGCTGGGCTATAAGCAATATGAACTTGAACATGTGCATGTTTGGCTCTAGGGAAATGAAATATGCGGAAGCAATTTTAAGTATTTTAGGCCAGTTTTTATATATGTTGAGTGTCCTTAGTTATGTTTAAATCTGATTTCAAGTGCGATAAATTGGACGGAGTGATCAGGGCCAGGGGTATCTCCTTAGGTCATGTGCGCGAATGCATTGATATGTGTACTTAATTCTCATTTCCTTTTTTCCCCAGCTGAAGTATTGTGTATGTTTTGAAACGGTTATAACCCTGATATGGCTCTACGCAGTCGGCTGGGCTTTAAACGAAAATAACAGTAACATAACCCTTCCACTAGATC
>JAPXFY010000018.1:7370708-7373208 GCA_030674185.1 Monoplex corrugatus
GATAAACAGACAGATAAACAGACAAACAGATAAACAGACAGACAGACAGATAAACAGACAAACAGATAAACCAGACAGATAAACAGACAGATAAACAGACAAAACATAAACAGACAGACAGACAGACAGATAAACAGACAGATAAACAGACAGATAAACAGGCAAACAGATAAACAGACATACAGATAAACAGACAGACAAAACAGAAAAACAGGACAGACAGACAAACAGATAAACAGACAGACAGATAAACAGACAGATAAACAGGCAAACAGATAAACAGACAGACAGACAGATAAACACAACAGATAAACAGACAGATAAACAGACAGACAGATAAACAGACAAACAGATAAACAGAGAGACAGACAGACAGATAAACAGACAGACAGATAAACAGACAGACAGACAAACAGACAGAGAGACACACACAGAGGGACAGACAGAGATGGAGGAGCGCCCTTCACCATCCAACACAACGGTAGAAGCACTACAATGAGTGACCCAGCATTCTCAGACTGACGCTGATCAGACCTACATGTAACTTTTTACAGACCAGACTTGAACTCTGAACTGACAGCAAACCCCAATTCCTAGGTTCTAGCAACCGTGCTGGCCAGCCATCCATCCATCCAGCCACCCAGCCAGCCAGCCAGCCAGTCAGCCAGTCAGTCAGTCAGTCAGTCAGCCAGCAGCCAGCAGTCCAGTCAGCCAGCCAGTCAGCCAGCCAGTCAGCCAGCCACCCAGCCAGCCAGCCAGTCAGTCAGCCAGCCAGCCAGCCAGCAGTCAGCCAGCCAGCCACCCAGCCAGCCAGCCAGCCAGTCAGCCAGTCAGTCAGTCAGCCAGCCAGCCAGCCAGTCAGCCAGTCAGTCATCAGCCAGCCATCCATCAAGCCAGCCGTCAGTCAGTCAACCAGTCAGCCAGCCAGTCAGCCATCCAGCCAGCCAGCCAGCCATCCACCCAGCCATCCATCCAGCCAATCAGCCATCCATCCAGCCAGTCAGCCATCCATCCATCCATCCATCCAGCTAGCCAGCCAGCCAGTCAGCCATCCATCCATCCAGCTAGCCAGCCAGCCAGTCAGCCAGTCAGCCATCCATCCATCCAGCTAGCCAGCCAGCCAGTCAGCCATCCATCCATCCATCCAGCTAGCCAGCCAGCCAGTCAGCCATCCATCCATCCATCCATCCAGCTAGCCAGCCAGCCAGTCAGCCATCCATCCATCCATCCAGCCAGCCAGCCAGCCAGCCAGTCAGCCATCCACTATCCATCCAGTCCATCACCCTCAGCTAGCCAGCCAGCCAGTCAGCCAGCCATCCATCCATCCATCCATCCAGCCAGCCAGCCAGCCAGCCATCCATCCATCCATCCATCCATCCATCCAGCCAGCCAGCCATCCATCCATCCATCCAGCTAGCCAGCCAGCCAGTCAGCCATCCATCCAGCTAGCCAGCCAGCCAGCCAACCAGCCAGTCAGCCAGCCAGTCAGCCAGCCAGCCAGCCATTCATCCAGCCAGCCAGCCAGCCAGCCAGTCAGCCAGCCAGTCAGTCAGCCAGTTAGTCATCCAGCCAGCCAGTCCACCCCCACAATATTTCGTAAAGATTGCCCACAGTCTGACAAAGATGAGCCAAGCCACATACCGGTTTAATGTACAGGATTCCGTTCTTCACGTAGCTGTTGGCGTGTTCTGGTGTCCACATCTGGAAATGCTGCAATTATCATGGCAGGAACACTTGTCGTTAGCATCATCACGCATTGTGTGAACAAGAGATTGGCAATTGGTACATGGTCATCCGAGAAGAAGAAGAAGAATAGAAGAAGAAGAATGCGAAGAAGAAGAATGCGAAGAAGAAGAAGAAGAATGAAGAAGAAGAAGGAAGAAGAAGAATGCAAGAAGAAGAAGAAGAAGAATGCGAAGAAGAAGAATGCGAAGAAGAAGAAGAATGCGAAGAAGAAGAAGAAGAAGAATGCGAAGAAGAAGAAGAGAAGAATGAAGAAGAACAAGAAGAAGAATGCGAAGAAGAAGAAGAATGCGAAGAAGAAGAAGAAGAGAATGGAAGAGAATGGAGAGAGGAAGGAGAAGAACGAAGAAGTGCGAAGAGAAGAAGGAAGAAGAATGCGAGAAGAAGAAGGAGAAGAAATCGAAGAAGAATGGAGAAGAAGAAGGAAGAAGAAGAATGCGAAGGAAGAAGAAGAAGAAGAGAATGCGAAGAAGAATGAAGAAGAATGCGAAGAAGAAGAAGAATGCGAAGAATGCGAAGAAGAATGCGAAGAGAATGCGAAGAATGCGAAGAAGAATGCGAAGAAAAAGAATGCGAAGAAGAAGAATCGAAAAGAAAAGAGAAGAAGAAGAAAATGCGAAGAAGAAGAAGAATGCGAAGAAGAAGAATCGAAGAAGAAGAATGCGAAGAAGAAGAAGAAGAAAAAGAAGAAGAAGAAGAAGAATGCAAGAAGAATGCGAAGAAGAATGCAAGAAGAAGAAGAATGCGAAGAAGAAAG
>JAPXFY010000018.1:7378208-7385708 GCA_030674185.1 Monoplex corrugatus
CTTCCTGTCCTGTTACAGTCTGTATGATATTCCTCTCCCTTCCTGTCCTGTTACAATCTGTATAATGTTCCTCTCCTTTCCTGTCCTGTTACAATCTGTATGACATTCCTCTACCTTCCTCTTCTGTTACAGTCTGTATGATATTCCTCTTCTGTTACAGTCTGTATGATATTCCTCTTCTGTTACAATCTGTATGATATTCCTCTTCTGTTAAAGTCTGTATGATATTCCTCTTCTGTTACAATCTGTATGATATTCCTCTTCTGTTACAGTCTGTATGATATTCCTCTTCTGTTACAGTCTGTACGATATTCCTGTTCTGTTACAGTCTGTACGATATTCCTGTTCTGTTACAGTCTGTATGATATTCCTGTTCTGTTACAGTCTGTATGATATTCCTCTCCCTTCCTGTCCTGTTACAATCTGTACGATATTCCTCTCCCTTCCTGTTCTGTTACAGTCTGTATGATATTCCTGTTCTGTTACAGTCTGTATGATATTCCTCTCCCTTCCTGTTCTGTTACAGTGTGTATGATATTCCTCTCCCTTCCTGTTCTGTTACAGTCTGTACGATATTCCTCTCCATTCCTGTCCTGTTACAGTCTGTATGATATTCCTGTTCTGTTACAGTGTGTATGATATTCCTCTCCCTTCCTGTTCTGTTACAGTCTGTACGATATTCCTCTCCATTCCTGTCCTGTTACAGTCTGTATGATATTCCTGTTCTGTTACAGTCTGTACGATATTCCTCTCCATTCCTGTCCTGTTACAGTCTGTATGATATCCTGTTCTGTTACAGTGGTATGATATTCCTCTCCTCCTGTCTGTTACAGTCTGTACGATATTCCTCTCCATTCCTGTCCTGTTACAGTCTGTATGATATTCCTGTTCTGTTACAGTCTGTACGATATTCCTCTCCATTCCTGTCCTGTTACAGTCTGTATGATATTCCTGTTCTGTTACAGTGTGTATGATATTCCTCTCCCTTCCTGTTCTGTTACAGTCTGTACGATATTCCTCTCCATTCCTGTCCTGTTACAGTCTGTATGATATTCCTCTCCATTCCTTTCCTGTTACAGTCTGTATGATATTCCTCTCCCTTCCTTTCCTGTTACAGTCTGTATGATATTCCTGTTCTGTTACAGTCTGTATGATATTCCTGTTCTGTTACAGTCTGTATGATATTCCTGTTCTGTTACAGTCTGTATGATATTCTCTCCCTTCCTCTCCTGTTACAGTCTGTATGATATTCCTCTCCCTTCCTTTCCTGTTACAGTCTGTATGATATTCCTGTTCTGTTACAGTCTGTATGATATTCCTGTTCTGTTACAGTCTGTATGATATTCCTGTTCTGTTACAGTCTGTATGATATTCCTGTTCTGTTACAGTCTGTATGATATTCCTCTGCCTTCCTGTCCTGTTACAATCTGTATGATATTCCTGTTCTGTTACAGTCTGTATGATATTCCTCTCCCTTCCTGTTCTGTTACAGTCTGTATGATATTCCTGTTCTGTTACAGTCTGTACGATATTCCTCTCCCTTCCTCTCCTGTTACAGTCTGTATGATATTCCTCTCCCTTCCTGTTCTGTTACAGTATGTATGATATTCCTCTCCCTTCCTGTTCTGTTACAGTCTGTACGATATTCCTCTCCCTTCCTCTCCTGTTACAGTCTGTATGATATTCCTCTCCCTTCCTTTCCTGTTACAGTCTGTATGATATTCCTCTCCCTTCCTCTCCTGTTACAGTCTGTATGATATTCCTCTCCCTTCCTGTCCTGTTACAGTCTGTATGATATTCCTCTCCCTTCCTCTCCTGTTACAGTCTGTATGATATTCCTCTCCCTTCCTCTCCTGTTACAGTCTGTATGATATTCCTCTCCCTTCCTCTCCTGTTACAGTCTGTATCATATTCCTCTCCCTTCCTCTCCTGTTACAGTCTGTATGATATTCCTCTCCCTTCCTCTCCTGTTACAGTCTGTATGATATTCCTCTCCCTTCCTCTCCTGTTACAGTCTGTATCATATTCCTCTCCCTTCCTCTCCTGTTACAATCTGTATCATATTCCTCTCCCTTCCTCTCCTGTTAGAGTCTGTATGATATTCCTCTCCCTTCCTCTCCTGTTACAGTCTGTGTGATATTTCTCTCCTGTTAGAGACATTCTGTATCATATTCCTCCCCCGTTACAGACAGTCTGTATCATATTCCTCCCCCGTTAAAGATAGTCTGTATCATATTCCTCCCCCGTTACAGACAGTCTGTATCATATTCCTCCCCCGTTACAGACAGTCTGTATCATATTCCTCCCCCGTTAAAGATAGTCTGTATCATATTCCTCCCCCGTTACAGACAGTCTGTATCATATTCCTCCCCCGTTACAGACAGTCTGTATCATATTCCTCTCCTGTTACAGACAGTCTGTATCATATCCTCCCCCGTTACAGACAGTCTGTATCATATTCCTCCCCCGTTACAGACAGTCTGTATCATATTCCTCCCCCGTTACAGACAGTCTGTATCATATTCCTCCCCCATTAAAGATAGTCTGTATCATATTCCTCCCCCGTTACAGACAGTCTGTATCATATTCCTCCCCCGTTACAGACAGTCTGTATCATATTCCTCCCCCATTAAAGATAGTCTGTATCATATTCCTCCCCCATTAAAGACAGTCTGTATCATATTCCTCCCCCGTTAAAGATAGTCTGTATCATATTCCTCCCCCGTTAAAGATAGTCTGTATCATATTCTTCTTCTTCCTTCTCCTGTTAGAGAAAGTCTTATGATGTTCCTCTCCCTTTTTCTCCTGTTACAATCTGTATGATACCCCCCCCCCCCTCTCTCTCTCTCTTCCTCTCCAATTCAATATGTTGTCGAGTAGTCTGCGTACTGTGTGACTTTAGTGGGTAGGAAAGAGAGACAGACAGAAAGACAGACAGACAGAGAGAGACAAAGACAGACAGAGAGAGAGAGACAGAGAGAAAGAGAGAGAGAGAGAGAGAGAGAGAGAGAGAGAGAGAGAGAGAGAGAGAGAACGTGCAAGATTTGTTTTGAATACACGTGATCGAACCAGTAAAGCAGAGAGAGAGAGAGAGAGAGAGAGAGAGAGAGAGAGAGAAAAGAGCAAGTCAAAAACAAAGAGAGTGACAGAAAAGAGAAAATCTCTAGCATAGAATTTCCAGAAGGCATGGATACCATTATTTTAGACTGAAAGAGCTCCCAGCATCCTCACGGGAGGAGATGGTGCATGTTTTGAATTTGTCTAACGGAATGCCCCAACACGGATCTTATGTTTTATGTCTCTGAGTTTCAGTTTCAGTTCGTCGAGATAGCGTTTACGCAGTCGGAATAAATTCCATGTGCACAAACGCCATAGATGCCATGTGATGGACAGGACCCAAAACTATCATGGCATATAACCATAAGCCTACGCCGCGGACCCTTCCATTAATTAACCCTTTCACTCCCTCACCTTATCCGCCAGCATCCCGCATCGTCAGCCATGACAGCAAAGCAAAAACTTCACCCTTTCACTCTCACATCCTGCAGGAAGCTGATGGATAGTGTGAAAGAGTTAAAGGATCAAGTTTTTTTTACAGCTGGGGAATAAGTACAGGAGTGAAAGGGTTAATAAGTTTTGTTGATGTATGATGTGCCATGATGGTTTCGCTGTGAAATAACAGCAAATGGCACAACTTTGAGACAGGTTGATAAGCTTAAATATCTGGGAACGATCATATCATCAGACGGCAGATGCACATCAGAAATGGCCACCAGAATAGGCCAAGCCAAAACAGCATTCAAGAAGATGAAAAGCATCCTTACCAACAAATATCTATCAATTAACATCAGGAAGAGAGTTCTTGAATGTTATATAGAACCGATACTGCTGTACGGTTGTGAGGCGTGGACAGTCAACAAGCAGAGCTAGAACAATACTGAGGCAGCCGAGATGTGGTTTCTAAGAAGAATGTTGAGTTCCATGGACAGTAAAGAAAACAGACGAAACAGTTTTGATGGAGGCAGACACAAGAAGAGCATTTATAAAGAAGATTAGGAAAAGACAAGCAACATTTATAGGCCGCTTTACGAGGAAAGGATAGTTAGAGCACCTGGTCACAACAAGAAAGCTGGAGGGAAAGAGAACATCAAGTAGACCAGGGAGAACATATTGGACTGACTTGCAGTGAGGACAGAGAGGTTGGAAGATGTACATGCAGCGACAACAGATAGATGCATATGGAGGGTCATGATCGCCGGCGGCAGGGCACAAAATGTTGATGATGATGTGCCATATTTGTAGAAAGGCAAAAAATAGCAAAAGTTTAAGGGAGGAAGAAAATTACACCAACCTCCGAAGAAGTGATGGAGACCGCCGTGTGTGTAGCTGCCCACAGCATACTGGTACACGATGAGGTAATAGATGACGTCATTCTCCACTATGTCCTCAAACACCGTGTTCCACGTGCCGTCCGCTGACAGACAAAAGATTAGGTCATATTAGCCGAATAACATCGATTAGAAACAACAGAAGCTTAGACTATCGTAACAATCTCCTTTTCCAGTTAGATCAGACAGCAATAACAATGATCATGATAGTGATGACAATGATAACAATGATAGTCATAATAACAGTAATAATAAACAAATAATCATACAAACGATAATAACAGCAACACTAATGATAATGATGATGATGGTGGTGGCGGTGGTGGTGGTGGTGGTTGATGATGATGGTGATGATGATGATGATGATGACGACGACGACGACGATGATGACAATGACGATGCTGATGCTGACGATGATGCTGACGATGATGCTGACGAGGATCTTGATGATGATGATGATGATGAGATGATGATGACGACAACGACGACGATGATGATGACGACGACGACGACGAGGAGGACGACGACGACGATTATGATGATGACGACGACGATGATGATGACGACAACGACCATGAAGACGACGACAACAACGTTGACGACGATGATGATGATAATGACGATGATGCTGACGAGGATCTTAATAATGATGACGACGACGACGATTATGATGATGACGACGACGATGATGATGACGACGACGACCATGAAGACGACGACAACAACGTTGACGACGACGATGATGATAATGATGATGACGACGACGACGACGACGATGATGATAATGGCTACACGTACTGTGTCTCATCTCACAAGAGCCAAAAGAGCAACACAACAACATTATGATTATCAGTGGCAGACACACAGCAGATATATACTAACGCTACCACCCTGATAATTGTTGTTTTTTATTTAAAGCCCAGCCGACTGTGTAGAGCCATATCAGAGCTATAACCGTTTCAATACACACACAATACTTCAATAGGAAAAATTGAATACAATATTAATGCATCCCGCACATAATCTAATGAGATGCCCCTGACGTTGACCACTCCGTTAAATCCATCACACAGGGGATTTCTTTCTTTCTTTTATCGTTGTTTAAAGCCCAGCCGACTGCGCAGAGCCATATCAGGGCATATAACCGCTTCAAAACACAAAACTTCAATAGGAAAACAAAAAGAAAAGAAAAGAAAATTAAGTACATATATCAATGATTCGTCATATAATCTAAGGACATGTCCACGGCGTAGGACCATTCCGTCCGATTTATCATACAGGGGAGATTTAAAAAACACACCTGAATACAAATATAAGATACATAAGGACACCAAAACATATATAAAAACAGGCATAAATTACCTAAAATTGCTTTCGCATATCTCATCTCCTTAGATCCAAAAATGCACTTTATACATGCACCCAATTATCAATCCGAAGAAAAAGTACGTAAGACTATATCGAAAAAATACAGGTGAATAGACCATGTAAGGCAGAAAATAAGTAGAAATAACAGAAAGCAAGACAACAAGGCAGAAACAAAGAGAGTGACAGAAAAGAGGAAATTTCTAGCACAGAATTTCCAGAAGGTGGGGATACTATTTATACTGAAAGAACCCCCGGCAACCCAACGGGGACACTGGGGATTTAAAAAAACATGCCTGAATACAAATCTAACATATAACTAAGGACAATAAAACATGTATAAAAACGGGCCTGAATTACCTAAAATTGCTTCCGCATGTTTCATTTCCCTAGAGCAAAAAAAAAAAAAAAAAAAAAAAAAAATGCGCTTAATACATTTATCAAATTATCAATCCTAAGAGAAAGTACAAAGACTTTATCGAACACATACAGGTAAATGACAGCAAGGCAGAAAATGAAGCAGAAATGACAGAAAGCAAAGGAACAAGATAGAAACAAAGAGCGCGACAAAAAAGAGGAAATTCTAGCACAGAATTTCCAGAAGGTGAGGATAGTATTTATACTAAAAGAGAGCTCAGCATCTCCACTGGGGGATGGAGGTGGGGGAGGTAGGACCTCAATACCTTGCCATTTCACGGGGCTTTTTATGTGCAGTTTTATGGCTTGTGCCAGGATAAGTGTGGAACTTCTCCATCACATGGAACCAGTGGTGTCGGTGCATATGAAAGTCATTCCGAGCGGGGAGACTTTGTCTTGAGAAACTTCAACTGAAATTGTCCTTCATTGTTCGTGTTGCCTCCATACATCAACAGGCCGGGCACACAGGAATACATGGTCCATTGTTCATAGTTGCGGTTTCCTAACCTTTTGACTCCCGCACCTGTCCACCAGCATCCATCATTGTTAATCATGCCAACAAAGCAAAAACTTAATCCTTTGACTTTCTCAACTTATCCACCAGCTTCCTGCAGGAAGCTGGTGGATAGGGTGAGGGAATCAAAGGATTAAGTTTTTGCAGTTGGTGGACAGGGTACGGGAGTCAAAGGGTTAAGTTTTTGCAGTTGGTGGATAGGGTGAGGGATTCAAAGGGTCAAGTTTTTGTAGTTGGTGGATAGGGTGCGGGAGTGAAAGGGTTAAGTTTTTGCAGTTGGTGGATAGCGTGAGGGAGTCAAAGGGTTAATGAAAACGGCGTTTCTGTCATTAGAATAAATCCCATACTCACTGACGCCACTAACGTCACGTGATGGATAAGGTCCACAATGATCATGACATCGCCTTATCCCATAATACTACACTGACGTCACAGATGTCACTGAATGGATGAGGTCCACAATGATCATGACATCGCCCTATCCCATAATACTACACTGACGTCACAGATGTCACGTGATGGATGAGGTCCACAATGATCATGGCATCAGCCCCATCCCATAATAAAGCACTGACGCCACTAGCGTCACGTGACGGATAAGGTCCACAATGATCATGGCCTCGCCCTATCCCATAATAGAACACTGGTCCAAAATGATCATGGCATCGCCCTATCCCATAATAGAGCACTGGTCCAAAATGATCATGGCATTGCCCTATCCCATAATAGAACACTGGTCCAAAATGATCATGGCATCGCCCTATCCCATAATAGAACACTGGTCCAAAATGATCATGGCATCGCCCTATCCCATAA
>JAPXFY010000018.1:7390708-7398208 GCA_030674185.1 Monoplex corrugatus
TACCATTTATTCTGAAAGCCCCTGGTATCCCCACGGGGGGGGGGGGGGGGGGAGAATTATTGTTAGTTGGTTGTCTTTGGAGTTTATTCAACAGGGGGGAGCAGCGCTGTGTCCGATGACTCAGATGGATCCATTCTTAGCTGAAAGTGGACACTGGAAGAAAGCGAGCGTGTACAACGTCAAATGTGGCGTGACCACTTAGATGGCACACACACAAGAAGAAGAAGGAGGAGGAGGAGAAGAAGTAGAGGTACATGTAGTAGTGGTAGTGGTAATAGTAGTGGTAATAGTAGTAGTGGTAGTAGTAGTGGTAGTAGTAGTAGTGGTAGTAGTAGTAGTAGGTAGTAGTAGTAGTAGAAGAGGAGGAGGAGGAGAAAAAGAAGAAGCAGAAGCAGAAGCAGAAGAAGAAGAAGAAGAAGAAGAAAAAGAAGAAGCGGAAGCAGAAGCAGAAGAAGAAGAAGAAGAAGAAGAAGAAGAAGAAGAAGAAGAGAAGAAGAAGAAGAAGAAGAAGAAGAAGAAGAAGAAGAAGAAGAAGAAGAAGAAGAAGAAGAAGATGATGATGATGATGATGAGATGAAGAAGAAGAAGAAGAAGAAGAAGAAGAAGAAGAAGAAGAAGAAGAAGAAGAAGAAGAAGAAGAAGAAGAAGAAGAAGAAGAAGAAGAAGAAGAAGAAGAAGAAGAAGATGATGATGATGATGATGATGATGATGATGATGATGATGATGAAGAAGAAGAAGAAGAGAAGAAGAAGAAGAAATTTACTTACTAGGCAGTTGAACACGCAGGAGTCCTTCAGGCTCTCTAACGAAGATGGGGTTTTCTCCCGAACCCCAGCACACGGCCACAGTCACCGCCAACGCCGCCAACAGCACAACACACTTTCCCATCCTGGCACGGAGAACAGCCTATGTGTACAAATCGGCCAAGGCAAAACAGCACACAAGAAGATGAAAAGCATTCTTACCAACAAATGCCTATCAGTAAACATCAGGAAGAGAGTTCTTGAATGTTATATAAAACCGATAATCTTATATGGTTGTGGGGCATGGACAGTCAACACGCAAAGACAGAATAAAATTGAGCCAGCGGAGGTGTGGTTTCTAAGAAGAATGTTGAGAGTTCCATGGATAGCGAAGAAAACAAACGAGACAGTCTTGATGGAGGCAGACACAAAAAGATCATTGACTAGGAAGATTAGGAAAAGACAGGCAACATTTTAGGACATTTTATGAGGAAAGAGGAATTAGAGCACCTGGTCACAACAGAAAAGCTGGAGGGAAAGAGAGCACCGGGTAGACCCAGGGAGAAAATATTGGACGGACTTGCAGGGTGGCTGAGGACAGAGAGGATGGAAGATGTGCTTGCGGCAACAAGGGATAGATACATATGGAGGGCCATGATCGCCAATGCCATGCGGCAGGGTACATGATGATGATGATACAAATACCAGTATGCTTTGATGACAGAGCCCATATGGCAGTTATGAAGATCGTCAGTCTGGCTGTTTTTATTTTTTTAAATTTTTTTTAGGATCATGGCAGTTAGGGAGGTTACCTTTGTGCTCACCTTTCTTTTTCTGTCCCATTATCTACACCACCTTAATGGCCACAGACGTTTTTACAATGCAATGATGATGATGTCGATGAGGATGATAATCATGATGCAATGGAGTTCCTTCTAGGATTGAGACTTCGTGACAGGGCTGTACTGTACGCTTACTATCATAATATATTCTGGCATCAACCAGGCCCGAGAGATACAGACACCCGTGGTGCTGGTCAGAAGATTTGAGAAGCACACTCAATGACACATCCGTGAAGTGGAAGAGACTCGACTGTGTGGTCCCAGTTTTCCCAATGAGCCCATAGCACGCCCAGCTCTGGGTAGGAGCCGGTTAGAGCCGAAAAATCCCACGATGATTTTTGAAGGGATTGATGGGGAATCGAACCCAGAGCCTTCCAGTCGGTAGTCCGTTGCGCTAACCACTACACCACAGCGACTGGTTTAGTCTGACTGTTTACCAGTGGTAGGTGACACAGATGTCGTGATGGTGTTTGTCTCTGTGTTCTTACATCCATGCACACACTTTAGGATGTGTGTGTGTGTGTGTGTGTGTGTGTGTGTGTGTGGTGTGTGTGTGTGTGTGTGTGTGTGTGTGTGTGTGTGTGTGTGTGTGTGTGTGTGTGTGTGTGTGTGTGTGTGAGACAAACTGGAATGAGCATGCGTAAAGGAGTTTAAGACATCATTGTTCATGTACAGTAACCTAGTTCTTATATATGCATTTTATTGTGTTTGTATTTTAATCATATATGTTTTATGGCATTCGTGACACTGTGATTTTTCCATGATTCATACTGGAATAAAATATTCTTGACTTGACTTGACTTGTCCTGTCTAATTCTGAAAATAAGAACAGGAAACTGTTTTTACAACTAACAAACTGAAATTGAAAACAGAAAGGGAAAACGCATATTCTTTGTGAACCAATAAACTGAAAACCGAAATTAGAAACACTTTTTTTTTATATAACTGGGAAAATCAAAATTAAAAATTAAAATGAAAACCGAAACAAGTGTGATTATATTTGCCTCCCCTCTCCCCATTTCTTACCATTACTTACAAACACATTATGATTTAAGTTAGTCCTCTTCTCCCACTGGACGAAGCAGCAGGGAAGGTTCAGTCTTTTTCTCCTAATTTTTGTATTTGGTGTTTGTTTGTGATCTTACATTCAGGCTTGACAAAGGCCAGTTAGCCGAAAATTTGCGCCTGTCTTGTCTTATTGTATTAAATACGCGTTCTGATTCAATTTTCGTGTTTTTCTGGTTCCTAAAATGAAAACGTAAATTATGTTTTAGAACTAAATAAACTGAAATTGAAAATGGAAACTGAAAATGAAAATGGTTTTATAAGTAATGTATTTGAAAATGAAAAGGGAAACGAAAACAGAAACTGATTTTAGAACTAACTAAGAAAGCCTTCACATCTCAAATCATTTCTACTTTTTGATCAGACTTTCCACTTCGCTGTTGACTGTGGGCGTGTCTTACCAGCTATACCCATGATAATGATAGTACAAGAGGAAAGTTAACGAGAGAGAGAGAGAGAGAGAGAGAGAGAGAGAGAGAGAGAGAAGAGAGAGAGAGAGAAGAGAGAGAGAGAAAAGAGAGAGGAGAGAAAGAGAGAGAGTGAGAGAGAGAAAGAGAGAGAGGAGGGAGAGAGAGAGAGAGTGAGAGTGAGAGAGAGAGAGAGAAGAAAGGGGAGAGAGAAAGAGAGAGAGAAAGAGCGAGAGAAAGAGAAAGAGAGAGAGAAAGAGAGAGAGAGAGTGAGAAGAACAGAGACAGAGAGGCAGACAGAAAGAGACAGAGAAAGAGAGAGAGAGGGGAGAGAGAGAAAGAGAAGAGAGGGAGAGATAGAGAAAGAGAGAGAAAGAGAGAAAGATAAAGAGAGAAAGAGAGAGAGAGAGACAGAGATAAAGAGAGAGAAAGAGACAGAGAGAGAGAGAGAGAAAGAGAGAGATAATTATATACACACAGAGAAAGAGACAGAGGGAGAAAGAGAGAAAGAGAGAGACAGAAAAGATAGAAAAGGAGAGAGAAAGCGAGAGAGAGAGTGAGAGAGGGACAGAGAGAAAGAGAGAGAGAGAAAAGGAGAGAAAGAGAGAGAGAAAGAGTGAGAGAGGGAGAGAGAAAGAAAGAGAGAGAGAATGAGAGAAAGAGTGAAACTGAAACTGAAACTGAAAATGGTTTATTGCCATTAACATTTTTGTCCTTGTGGCAAGGAGCATAAAACAAAGTCATTAAATTTTTCGGCGACGTTTTCTCGAAACAAAGATTTATAAATATAGTCATGGCTGACAATACATCCATTTGAATTTATTCCCTAAAGATGAAGAAAAAATTGAACGGAAAAAGTTGAACAAAATGTTGAACAAAAAGTTGAAGAAACAGTTGACCACCCAACGTAATTAGTCATATAGGTAAGAGGAAGACCCAAATCCGCCAAATAAACATAAGAACAGTATAAAGTAATATCTTCACTGAATATAAACTTACATTATTTTAAAAAGTTGAACAAAAAGTTAAATAGTTAACCACCTGACATAATTAGTCATATAAGAGGAAAACCCAAATCCAGAAAACAAACAATGTACGTTTATCTCCAGAGAGAAAGAGTGAGAGAGAGAGAGAGAGAGAGAGAGAGAGAGAGAGAGAGAGAGAGAGAGAGAGAGAGACAGAGAAAGAGAAAGAGACAGAGACAGAGACAGAGACAGAGAAAAAACATAATTAGTTTTTGCGCCTCAACAAAACTTACTTTTCGTTTCTCACTTGAGAAAACCAACTTTTCACGTCAAACACAACGCAACACTATCTTAACGCAGACAAAACCACTGTCGTCATTTGAATGTCACCACAAAATCAAAGGTCGTAATACAAGAAAAATCTTTTCTCGTAAAAAAAAAAAGCAACCCCAAACCATATAAGCTTACACAAGGAAAAGTAACTGCCTTTTGGAATGTCTCCGCAGCAGTTCTTTATCTTAAAATCTCCGTTGTTCTGGTCAAAGATTAACTACACACGTATTATCTTACTCTAACAAAGCTTCTCTGTCTGTACAATCTGTGGCCAATAGTAGGTTTGTACAAACCTGTTATCTGTTTTCTTGCTGCTGTTCTACTTCACATCTGGCACAACCGAATTGATACTGACGTCTCTATGGAAATAAAAATCGGGCTTATCAGTATAATCTTGGTACTCCGTTTTTTTATTAAAATGCTGTTTAGTTGTTGTTGTATCTTTTTATCTATTTATTAATGTTTTTTTTTTTTACGTCTGTATTTATTTATTTATCTATTTTGCCCCATTTCTATACTGATTTTATTTATTTATTTTTGTGTATTTATTTATTTGTTTGTTTGTTTGTTTACTTATTTATTTATTTATTTATTTAGTTAATTAGTTAGTTAGTTAGTAAGTGAGTCAGTTAGTTAGCTAGTTAGTTAGCTAGTTAGTTAGTTAGTTAGTTAGTTGGGTAGTTAGTTACTTATTTATTTATTTAGTTATTTGTTTATTTATTTATTGTAGCTGTCCCATTTTCTATGCCACTTCAGTTTTCAGCCAGAGTCTGGAACAATTTTTTCACAGTTCAGTGATGATGATGACGATACGGAGTTTCATTCTGGATTGAGGCTGCCTGACAGGGCTGTCGTCTGCTCTTCTTTTCGTGATATTCCTGACGTTACCCATGCCGAGAGATACAGACACCTGCGGTGTTGGACAGGACATTTGAATGACACCGTCAGTGACGTTAATCAGGCCGAGAGGTACAGACATCTGCGGTGTAGGAAAGGACCTTTCGACAAAAACACCCTCAGTGACGTTAACCAGGCTGAGGTGTACAGACACCTGCAATGTTGGCTAGGAGGTTTGAATAACACACTCAGTGACGTTAACCAGGCCGAGAGATACAGACACCTGCAATGTTGATCAGAAGGTTTGAACGACACCCCCAGTGACGTTAATCAGGCCGAGAGATACAGACACCTGCGGGGTTGGTCAGAAAGTTTAAACGACACCCTTAGTGACGTTAACCAGGACGAGAGATACAGACACCTGCGGGGCTGGTCAGGAGGTTTGAAGGACACCCTCAGTGACTTTAACCAGGCCGAGAGATACAGACACCTGCGGGGTTGGTCGGGAGGTTTGAAGGACACCCTCAGTGACTTTAACCAGGCCGAGAGGGACAGACACGTGTACAGGGTTGGTCGGGAGGTTTGAACGACACCGTCAGTGACGTATCCCTGAAGTAAATGAGTCTCGAATGTGTGGTCCCAGTCTTCCCAATGAGCCCAGAGCACTCTCAACTCAGGATGGGATCCGGACGGGGTTGAAAAATCCCACAAGGATTTCTGACAGGATTGATGGGATTCAACTCCGGACGGGGTTGGAAAAATCCCACCAGGATTCTGACAGGATTGATGGGATTCAACTCTGGACGGGGTTGGAAAAATCCCACCAGGATTCTGACAGGATTGATGGGATTCAACTCTGGACGGGGTTGGAAAAATCCCACCAGGATTCTAACAGGATTGATGGGATTCGACTTCCCGATCGTCCAGTCTTTCTTCTGTTGTGGTAACCACTGCACCAGTATGCACTGACTAACCGGTGCCAAACCTGGGCTTTGCAGGTTCCATCTTTAGGTGGAGCCATAGTTTTATTCAGCGGGCTTGTTGGTTCTGTTAATTAACCTTTTGACTTCTGCACCCAAATCCACCCACTGCAGACACGTAACCCTTTGATTCTGTCACTCTATCGTGCAAGGAAACCGGTGGACAGGATGAGGGAATCAAAGGGTTAAGTTTCGGCTTTTGCCAGCCTGGTTGACGACGCAGGATGCTGGTGGACTGGTGCGAGAGTCGAAGGGTTAATGATACTTGTGGACTCAAGATCTGATGTCTCTAGTTCAGTTGCGAGTGTGTGTGTGTGTGTGTGTGTGTGTGTGTGTGTGTGTGTGTGTGTGTGTGTGTGTGTGTGTGTATGTGTGTGTGTGTGTGTGTGTGTGTGTGTGTATGTATGTGTGTGTGTGTGTGTGTGTGTGTGTGTGTGTGTGTGTGTGTGTGTGTGTGTGTGTGTGTGTGTGTGTGTGTGTGTGTGTGTGTGTGTTGCATCATCATCATTATCATCATCATCATCATCGTCATCATGTGCCCTGCCGCATGGCGTTGGTGATCATGGCCCTCCATATGAATCTATCCTTTGTCACTGCAAGTACACCTCCCACCCTGTCTTCATCCGCTGCACAAATCCGTCCAGTATTTTCTCCCTGGGTCTACCTGGTGCTCTTTCCCTCCAGCTTTCCTGTTGTGACCAGGTGCTCTAATTTCTCTTTCCTCGTAAAATGTCCTATAGATGTTGCTTGTTTTTTATAATAATAATAATAATTACAATATTTATATAGCGCAAAATCTTGATAAAATCAAATCTAAGCGCTGAAGCAGACACACACGCAAGCACGCACGCACGCACGCACGCACACACACGCACGCACACACACACACACACACATACACACACACACACACACGCATGGCTATAAATGGGGAGAAAGAATAAAAGCAATAAAAGCAAGAATAAAACCAATGGAAAATTATAGAGAGCATAGCATATACAATTATATATTATAACCATGTGATTCCCTCCGAGCGGAGACAGGCTGCAGAGGGGGGGGGGGGGGGTTGAGTGAGGTTAGGATTTTATGCGGAGGAGAAAAGGTGAGTTTTGAGAGCGGACTTGAAGGAGACAAAAGTAGGTTGCTGACGGACTGAGAGAGGAAGTTTGTTCCAGGAGAGTGGACCAGAAACAGAGAAGGCTCGTGGACCATAGGTATTGAGCTTAGTGCGTGGAAAGCGAAAAGTCAGAGGATCGGAGGCAGAGCGGAGGGTACGTGAGGGAAGATAGATCTCAAGTAGGCTTGACAGGTAATCGGGGGCTGCGTTA
>JAPXFY010000018.1:7413208-7435708 GCA_030674185.1 Monoplex corrugatus
TTGCTTGACCAGTAGATGGAGGAATGGAACGATATATGTATATGTATATAAATATCTTTATGACTTGTTTGATGCCTTAATGCACTGATGAAGCTTGATGATAATCAAGTACTGTTTAGTGTATTACTTCATTAAATGTTAGATCTAGTCAGCAAAAGAAAGATCTGTTGACTGTTACACCGACGACGTATCAACCGAGGAAAGCACGGAAAGTGACAATGTTCGACGATGCAATCATACGCATTGCAATATTGGTGTAATCCACAAAATCCCTATCTCCCCCCCCCCCCCCCCCGCCCCACCGACTATTGTATTGTGGCCTAAGGCCGATGTACATTAAAAATTCTGAGTTCTGAGTTCTCCTCTCTGTCTGTCTGTCTGTCTGTCTGTCTGTCTGTCTGCCCTCTCTCTCTGTGTTCTCTCTCTCTCTGTCTCTGTCTCTCTGTCTGTCTCTCTGTCTGTCTGTCTCGTCTGTCTGTCTGTCTTCTCTCTGTCTGTCTGTCTCCTCTCTGTCTTCTCTCTGTTCTCTCTCTTGTCTCTTCTCTGTCTTTCTCTGTCTCTCTCTGTCTCTCTCTTCTGTCTGTCTGTCTTCTCTCTCTCTCTTTCACACACACACACACCAGAAATGTGTCTTATGATTTCCCCCATGAAAAGGGCTGTTGGCCTAAATTCATTAAAATTCTGAGTTTTCCGAGTTTCTCTCACACAGACACACAGACACACATACGCCTGTCACACACACAGAGACACAGACACACACACGCGCACGCACACACACATACACACACACAGTCACGCAATACATACACATGCACGCGCGCGCACACACACACACACACACACACACACCGATACACACACATACTGATACACTAACACACACACACGCACACACACACACACACTGATACACACACACTGACACACACGCACACACACACACACACAACACACACACACACACACACACACACACACACACACACACACACACACACACACAACACACAAACGAAAACAGTTACAGACCTATTGCTTTGACGTCCCATACGAGCAAACTAATGGAAAGATTGGTATTAAACAGACTTATACATTACTGTGATATAAATAACGTTATTCCGGTAAACCAAGCAGGTTTCAGAAAAGGGAGATCCACAGTTGAGCACCTGGTTAAACTTACAACTCAGATAAAACAACAGTTTGCCCGCAGAAAAAGTCTTTTGGCAACTTTTTTTGATGTGAAAAAAGCGTATGATCAAGTTTGGCATACACGTTTATTGTACAAGCTGAAATCTATTGGTTTATCTGGCAATATGTATAATTATTTAAGTCCTATTTAGCCAATAGAACAAGTCAAGCAAGAGTGGGAACACGTTATTCTACTTCGCGACGTCTTGATATGGGAATCCCTCAAGGTTCAGTGATAGCACCTATTTTATTTAATATCAGCACCTATTTTATTTAATATCCTTATACAGGATCTTCCTAATGCACTCTCAAATCGTGTTGTTTTGGTACAGTACGCTGATGATATATGTATTTGGATAAATATTACTTTAAAAAAGACAACTCCACAGAGAGCACAGAATTACACCAGGAAGTTGTATCAGTCTGATCTTGATAATCTTGGAAACTACATGTTAGAAAATGGACTGTCGTTATCAGCGGAAAAAACTAACATGATGCTATTTAATCCTGGTGGTACTTTAAGTCACTTGCCTACTTTCAGACTGCATGGTGAAGTGCTACATTACAAGCAAGTTGTAAAAATTTCTGGGAGTCTTTATAACATCGAAATTAACCTGGAATGTCCATTTTGATTATATTTTAACAAAAGCAAGGAAAGCCTTAAATTTTCTAAAGATAATAAGCAGATTACCCTGGGGAATGGATACAAACATACTACTTCATCTGTCAACAGCACTTGTAAGATCTAAATTATCCTATGCGCAAGAAGTGTTCTTCAGTGCACCAAAATATTTACTAAAGAAATTTCAAAGCTTAGACTGCAAAAGTCATAAAATTGCACTAGGTGTACCAGTCCATGCTTCAAGTCTGGAAACGTACAAAGTTGCTGGAATTCTGCCTCTGAACGACTATCATGAGTTAGTGACAGCAAAGTTTGCCTTTAGAACTTCTTCACAAACGGACAATTTTGTGAGTAAGGAAATAAAAATCAGGTCAGATGTTGACTTTCCGAAACGAGCAAAGAACATTTCATCACAAATGACTGTTGCAACGTACGTATCTGACCTGGTCAAACAGTCTAACATAAATCTGGATGAAATAGCTGAAACACCATCCACAACGCGCATCCCTACATGGGAAATGCTAAAAGCTACTTTTGATATTGATTATACAGATGCTAAGAAATATGAAAACGTTAAATTTCGATATGCAGAGCAAGAGAACACGTCGATGAAAAATACCGTACCCACCTCCATATTTTTACCGATGGATCAGTCTTAGAAAATAAATGTGCTGGAGCAGCATTTTATGTTCCAAAATATAAAATAATAAAGTCATTTTTCATTGGGGCAAATATATCTATCTTTACAGCGGAATTAGTCGCTATTTTACAAGCGTTGCATTATCTAGTAAACCTTACACATGTATTTTTCAAAGTAGTTCTTTTTGTTGATTCAAAATCTGTATTATATGCCTTGCAGTCTTTTGATACAGACACAAGACCTGATATAATTACTGAGGCAAATCATCTTATACATCGTTTAAGGATAAAAGGTACAGGTCTCAGTTTATGCTGGGTGCCTTCTCACGTTGGTCTTCACGGCAACGAAGTAGTTGACAGAGCAGCTAAGCAAGGTGCACACAATTCTGATAATACTACAGAATTACGTATTAATACTTCCGTAAAAGAAGCTTGCAACTTGCCAGAATCAGCCTCATGGATTCGTTTTCATGAACATTTCCATGAAAAGTTTGTGTTACAACAAATGATAAAACTTTCATTTCAAAATGTATGTAAAAAATTGCAGTTTTCTTCCATATATCATTTGAGAACGATTGTTGCTGTTCATTTTCGTATTCAGCTAAACGCATTGAAAACAAAATACTGTAAAAATGTCAAGTGTATTTGCGGCGAACAATTCACACTGTTTCACTGTTTGTTTTACTGCAAAATGCTACGTCCTTTTTTACCAAAAATGTTTGCACAAGAAAATTATTCTGAAACTCATTTTAAAGAAGTAACTTCCGATCAATTTTTGTCAGTTGAAATTTCAGAATCGTTGGTTCACAGTCCTGTTAATGCATTACTTTAAGTTTATGAAGTTTGTACTTTAGAGTTAAATTTTCCATACACATTGTTGATGTTAAATGTTAGTGTTAAGTTCTTGTTCCATTTTTCTATTTTCCCACCTACTTATGTCTATAACTCTGTCTCCTCTATGTCCCAAAACCAACCCGCCCATCTCTCATCTCACATACTTTTTTTTTTTCCCCGTCTAATATCACTCATAGTGAAAAGACGTTAAATCAAAGAACGAACACATACACACACACACATACACACACACACACACACACACACACACACACACACACACACACACACACACACACACACACACAAGCACACTTATACACACACACACACTGATATACACACACAAGCACACTTATACACACACACACACTGATACACACACTCACACACACACATGCACTCAAACACACACACGCACTGACACACACACACATACACACACACACTGATACACACACACACACACACACACACACACACTGACACACACACTGACACACACACTGACACACACACACACACAGAAACACACACGCACACACTGATACACACACACACACACACACACACACACACACACACACACACACACACACACACACACATGTGACACACTCATACACAACAAATTATATTCTGCCCACCACATCAATTCCTCTTCATCATCTCTCCAATTGTCTTTTCTATTTCTTTAATATTAACCCTTTGCCTCCTGTACCCTATCCATCAACTGCAAAAACAAACTTCTGAATCCCTCATTCTATCGACCAGCTTCCTGTAGGAAGCTAGTGGATAGGGTGAGGGACTCAAAGGGTTAAGTTTTTGATTTCCCAGCATGGTTAACACTACAGGATGCTGATGGACAGGGTGCGGGAGTCAAAGGGTTAACAAACTTTTGAATCCCTCATTCTATCGACCAGCTTCCTGCAGGAAGCTAGTGGATAGGGTGAGGGACTCAAAGGGTTAAGTTTTTGATTTGCCAGCACGGTGGACAATGTAGCATGCTGATGGACAGGGTGCGGGAGTCAAAGGGTTAAATTTCTTTTATCTCTGATCTAGAAAAAGTCCACACTTTACAATTTACGGTGTAGTAGTCTGCACATTGGTACTTTTTAGATAGTGCCAATAAAATTTGATTGATGATGGTTCTTGGTTTTGTTGTCTTTGTTGTTGTTGTTGTTGTTGCTGTTGTTGATGTTGTTGTTGTTGTTGTTTTCTTTCATTGAATATTTTCGGCCTGGACGATCCATGATATGTTGACCCCGATTTTGTTTGTGAAGACAAGATTTTAGGTGTCTAGGAACTTACGGACTTTCCAAGATGCAGAATTCTTCTAGTGGTGATTTTATCTGCCAGTTTGTCGGCTTCCCTTCACACCAGTGTGCCCGGGACCTGCATACGCTTTTGTAGACTGATACTGATCGATAGTTTCGTACCAGTGTGAGGTTCCTAAAGTGTTATTTGAATTGATGAAATATGTAATAATTAATGGTCTGCAGGGATCTAGCTGCCATCAAACTGCTGAGTCACTCACACGCACACACACAGCCACACACACACACACACACCACACACACACACACACACACACACACACACACACACACACACACACCAAACACACACACACTCACAAACACACACACACACACAAACACACACACAAAACACACACAAACACAAACACACACAAACACACACACACACACACACACACACACACACACACACACACACAACACACACACACACACACACACCACAAACACACACACACACACACACACACACACCACACACACACACACAAACACACACAACACACACACACACACACACACACACACACCACACACACAACACACACACACACGCACATAACACACCATCTACGGGGTGCCACACTAAAAAAAATGTTCACCAGATTTCTCCAGCTGTATCGGTCGTGTGTCACAGCCTGGGTCTCTGTCCCTTCTCTGCAGTTTTCCTGGCTTCCCTTCCGTCTCCCTACCTCCACAATTCCCTGAAGGATTTACTTAGGACGGCCACTGGATCTTGTTACAAGGCCACATCAACCTTGTTGTTGTTGTTGATTTGTTGTTGTTGTTTTGTTGTTGCTGTTGCTGTTGATTTGTTGTTGTTGATGTTGTTGTTGTTTTTGTTTTGTTGTTGTTGATTTGTTGTTGTTGTTGATTTGTTGTTGTTGTTGTTGATTTGTTGTTGTAGCTGTTGTTGTTGTTGATTTTTTGTTGTTGTTGTTGTTGATTTGTTGATTTATTCTTGTTGTTGTTGTTTTGTTGTTGTTGATTTGTTGTTTTGTTGTTGTAGTTGTTTTGTTGTTGTTGTTGTTGTTCTTGTTGATTTGTTGTTGTTGTAGTTGTTGTTGCAGTTGTTGTTCAGGCTTCACATCCGTACATGACAAGAGGCCAAATTCAGCAGCGTAAAATTCTTATTTTCACTTTGGTTGGAATGCCTGTCTTTCCATATGTTGTTCAACTGGACCATTTTTTTGTTTGGCCATGCCTATTCTTGATCTGATATCCTTGCTGCAAGATCCTGTGTTGGTTTTGACAGACCCCAAGTACTTGTAGTTGTCCACATTTTCCATGGACAGTTATATCTTAAGTGATGGTAGTGTTGTGGCTGGCCATCAATTTGGTCTTTTCGGCGCTCATTTCAGTACCATATCTTCTCAGCATATCATCTAGTCGTTTATCAAATTTGGTGAGTTCTTGCTTACTACCTGCAAGGCCATCAATGTGATCTGCAAATCAATGGTTCATTATGATTCTCCCATCAATGGTGACTGCGCTGACATGATCTTCAAGTGCGTCAGTTATGATGCGTTCCAGAAATATGTTGAAAAGCGTGGGAGACAGAAGGTAGCCCTGACGAACTCCAATGAAAGTATGGACTCATTCTCCAGTCCTGTGTAAAATACTTCACTGGTTTCTTGGTGGGCGGGATGGGGGGGGGGGGGGGGGTAAATCTGCTATTTGGTGTTGATTAACTTTTGCTCGATATTAAATGTTGACATATGCTTAGATCTTGATGTTCATTTTTATACTTCCAGTATGTAAAATATCATTATGTATATTCTGTGTGCTATACGGAGTTCATATGTCAACATTGTCTTTTCATATGTGTATATCTATTGTTGGTCATATTTCGTTGTCACATTGTGTGTTAGATGTCCATTTGTTGTGAAGTAAAAGATAACTACGAAAAAGTGTTTAAAAAGTTTCTTCGTCAAATGCTTTCTTGAAGTCTATGAAGACATAATAACTACAATATTTATATAGCGCAAAATCTTGATAAGATCAAATCTAAGCAGACACACACACACGCACGCACACACACGCACGCACACACACACACACACACAGACACGCACGCACACACACACACACACACACACACACACACACACACACACACACACACATGGCTATAAATGGGGAGAAAGAATAAAAGCAATGGAAAATTATAGAGAGCATATTATATACAATTATATATTACAATGTGATCCCCCTCCGAGTGGAGACAGGCTGCAGAGGGGGTTGAGTGAGGTCAGGATTTTATGCAGAGAAGAAAAGGTGAGTTTTGAGAGCGGACTTGAAGGAGACAAAAGTAGGTTGCTGACGGACTGAGAGAGGAAGTTTGTTCCAGGAGAGTGGACCAGAAACAGAGAAGGCTCGTGGACCATAGGTATTGAGCTT
This sequence comes from Monoplex corrugatus, assembly GCA_030674185.1. Taxonomy (NCBI): domain Eukaryota; kingdom Metazoa; phylum Mollusca; class Gastropoda; order Littorinimorpha; family Ranellidae; genus Monoplex; species Monoplex corrugatus. The sequence continues at coordinate 7,420,214 of JAPXFY010000018.1, forward strand.
AGTGCGTGGAAAGCGAAAAGTCAGAGGATCGAGGCAGAGCGGAAGGTACGTGAGGGAAGATAGATCTCAAGTAGGCTTGACAGATAATCGGGGGCTGCGTTATTGAGGCTTTTGTAGCACATGGTGTCTAGTTTGTACTGTATGCGCTTTGATACAGGGAGCCAGTGAAATTGTGCCAGGAGAGGAGATATGTAGTCAGTTTTTTTTCTTTTTGAGTACAAGGCGTGCAGCATTGTTTTGAATGCGCTGTAGGATGTGAATGGTGGAGGCAGGAAGACCAGACAGGAGTGAATTGCAATAGTCAATGCGAGACATTATGAAGGACAGAACGAGTTTTGCAGTTGTTTCAACAGAGAGATACTTCCTGATCAGGCTTATACGATGGACATGGTAGGACTCCCTTTGACACTGGAGGTTTTTATTTGTTTGTTTGTTGTTGTTGTTGTTGCTTGTTTGTTTGTTTGTTTGGTTGGTTGGTTGGTTGTTTTTTCTTTTTGTTTGTTTGCTATTTGCGAAGGATACAAAGGTTTGATAGTACTTCTGTCGTTGAGGAGTCAAGCCTGTTCTTCAGCTATGATGGTATCTGTTTGTGGCTGTTATCTGTTGAGAACGATTTTGCTGGCATGGCTGATCAAGCCCATGGGAACTAACTTATTCAAAAACCACTCTCTTACTCACACACCCTTCACACATCTCAAGTTGAATCAGGTTTGATCTTGGATTGTGTGTTGGGAATTCAACGTGTGTGTGTGTGTGTGTGTGTGTGTGTGTGTGTGTGTGTGTGTGTGTGTGTGTGTGTGTGTGTGTGTGTGTGTGTGTGTGTGTGTGTGTGTGGTGCGTGTGTGCGTGGTTGTGGTGTGGTGTGGCGTTCGAGTGTGGTGTGTGTGTGTGGTTGTGGTCTGTGTGTGTGTATGTATGTGTGTGTGTGTCTGTGTGTGTGTGTGTCTGTGTGTGTTTGTGGTGTGGTGTTTGCGCGCGCGCGCGTGTGTGTGTGTGTGTGTGTTTGTGGGTGTGGTGTTTGCGTGCGTGCGTGTGTGCGTGCGCGCGCGTGTGTGTGTGTGTTTGTGTGTGATTGTGGTGTGGTGTGGTGTTCGTGAGTGTGTGTGTGTGTGTGTGTGTGTGTGTGTGTGTGTGTGTGTGTGTGTGTGTGTGTGTGCGTGTGTATGTTTGTGTGTGTGTGTGTGTGTGAGTGAGTGAGTGTGTGTGTGTGTGTGTGTGTGTGTGTGTGTGTGTGTGTGTGTGTGTGTGTGCGAGCGCGCTTACGTGCGTGTGTGTGCGTGTGTGTATGTATGCATGTATGTGTGTGTGTGTGTGTGTGTGTGTGTGGCGCGCGCGCGCGCGCACGTGCATGCATGCGTGCTTGCACTTGTGAGCCTGCACACCCATACTGATCTCTGGCATTGAAAAGAAAAATCTTTGTTTATGACGTGTTTATGACGTCAATCGCGTGGTTATCGCTACCACCACCACCACCGTCACCACCACCACCACCACTGCATACCTCCACTATCCCCACCCCCATCATCCACCACCTTGTCAAATCTGCCTGCCTGTCTCGTATCCAACTCTATGCGAAGATGGTCTCAGTTCCCCCCCCCCCCCTTCCCTCCTCCCCTGTCAGAATCCTCTCTTTTTCAATGTTAAGGTGAACCGCTATGCTTTCGGCGAAAGCATTCTATGATTAATTCACTGCTGAAAACCCACTATGAATATTTCAACTTCGGTTCACACTCGTATTGAATGAGGGGCCAGATTTTAACTTAAATAGAGGCTGAAGAGTATCATTCTGTTGCATCAGTAGGCGTTGTTTCCAGTAGGTTACTAAGCAACGGTGCGTGAGGACAATCTTCTCACGACGGCTTTCCCTTCCCCACTGACCTGACATAAATGATAAAACAAGTCTTCACGATCAGCTATGATGGGGTTGCGTGCTTGCAGCCATGTGTTTGTTGTCATTCGCGACAACCTTGACACGTAACGGCTGTGCGTAACTACCGGTCCCCGGAAAAAGCCGAAGATTTTTGCAATTTTATATGAACAATTTAAGTATAAGTACAATACAATATATGTTATTTTATTTTAAATCCTTAACGTCATGTATATATTTTGCTTTTTTTTTTATTCGGTTTGCATTCTTCTCAATAACGCGTTATTTCAACGTGACTGCTGGCACAATATGGCGGTTCCATGACGACGGGCACGCTTGTGGAGGAAGCCGTTCAAGGGTCTGTTGTTGTAGCTAAATGGGGATTCCGATTAGTTCGAATCCTCCCAGTATAGCCTACCAGGTTGTGTTTTCACAATGAAATGGGGAGACGCAAACCATACGTGGACCAAGAACTTACGTTTTCGCCGAAAATCAGTAAGACGAGTAAACGGATCGCTCTTCGATTGTCGGAACACTTGGAAACGAAAGGAGTCCCTCGCTTCATGAGAGAAACAAAAAGTAAGAGACAGACCCTTGAACCAATCTCCTACGTGCCTGTTGCTCCTCAGGTCCAAAAAGAGAGCCATTCGCCCAGAATTATCAATGGTAATGATCTGCTCGATCCCGACGTTGACTTGGCGAGCAGTCGGCCATTGCTACCCAGTCTGACCCCTCAGAAAAGTGATGGAGGGGGTGACAGGCTGAGCGGCGGGCAGCTGGTAGTCTCTGGCTCAGCGGCGGTGGGTGAGGATGGACTGAAAACTGTTGATCCTTTCAGCAACGCCATGAGTAAAAATGGCTTCGCTGCTCCTCGCTCCATGCAACTGGACGAAAGCGTGTTTACATTTCGGCCCAAAGTGAGCTCTGCAAGTGCCAAGATCGCAGAAAATCTTGGTACTGACTTCATGTCACGCCAGCAGATGCACCTTGAAAAACAGAAACGTCTAGTAAGTTATTTCTTTTAAAAATCGCACTGCACATTTCCCATGTATCTGCACATTCCTGTTGTAACATTAATGATGATGTTTAGAAGACTGGAATGCACACGTAATGCCACAATCAGATCTACTTACAGCACCCCCTTCCATTCATAAGAAGGCCCATTAGCTCAGTGGATTTTTAAATGCAGGCTGGTTGAGATAGCCATGGACTCAAGATCTGATATCTCAAGTTCAAACTCAGCCTATAACATCAGTTTGCTGCCCATCATAATGTTTCCATCATTCTGGTGGTGTCACCTTAGTGTTGCATGGATCCTTTTGCACTTCTTCTTCATCCCATTGCTTTTTCACGGACTCAGGGTCTGCCAGATAATTAGTGGCAAGTTTGGATGGAGCACCTGAGCAATTGTCCGAGTGCAGTGAATCCCTCTTGAACAAACTCCAAACTCCAAATTATATAGCAGCAGTAATCTAAAGACTGTAAGGAATGTATGCAGTCACATAATATAGTCTGAACTTTTCTAGGTGATTAAAAATCTTTACAAATGTTGTAAGCTAACATGCCATGAACACATTTCTGGTGTATTTGTGTATGTTAAATTCCAGTCATGTATTAATCACACAAAAAGACACAATAACAGACTGGAACCATCTGGAAAGAGAAGCGGTCAGAGCATCACTAGATGGCTGCTTCCATAACCCGCAACCCTAATTATGACATGTCTGTGAAGATTCTGTACAGTAATGGTGAGCTGATTCAGATGTGTGATAATCACTTTCCCATTTACTGCAAGTTTTATTATCTGTAACAGTGTAAGTAATTTGAAATGATACAAGCTGTTTGAAATTGACTGTGGATCCACATTATATAAACATACTTACTTGCACACTGTATACATGGCATTCTAATGCCTCACCCTCTCCCCAACCATGCTCCCACCTTCCTTGCCCTTGACATATCCACCTATCCCCACCTTACACGTTGACATGGTGTATAGAATCATGAAATCACTCTCACACATGACACAAAAACACACACACACACACACACACACACCCACTCTCTCTCTCTCTCCCTCCCTCCCCTCCTCCCTCCCTCCATCCATCCCTCTCTCTTTTCTGTCTCAAAACAAAAACATCCACACTTAGTGACTCACAACAGGTGTGCATGTGTGTGTGAGTATGTGCATGCATGCACAAGTGTGTGTATGAGTGTGTATATTATGTATGTGTGAGTATGTGCATGCACATATTTTTTTGAGGAAGATGCATGCATATATATAATTTCTTAAATTTCATTTTTTAAAAACTTATCTGACTTATCAATACTCCCCATTTTGAAATCAAAGACTTCATTGAACTTGACATTAACTGAAGTAAAAACTTTTGATATCATTCATTCAACAATTTAGTAGTCTCTGCTGTTGTTGTTATAATTATTTGTTTGTGTTTGTTTGTTATGTTTTGCTTTTGTTGTTGCAGCTGTTCGTTTTTGTATTATTTTTGTGTGATTTTTTTGCTCTCTCTCTCTTCTCTCTCTCTCCTCTCTCTCTCTCTCTTCTCTCTCTCTCTCTCTCTCTCTCTCTCTCTCCTCTCTCTCTCTCTCTCTCTCTCTTGCTTGCTGGTATAATACTGAAACACATCCCAATGCAATTTGTCCAGTCTGTAAGAGAAATGATACAGTAAAAAATGAATTCCATTTTATTTTTCGATGTGAAGAATACCAAGCGATAAGAAACAAAGTGATGTATTCAAGTCACCACTTGTTGAACATTGTAATCTTAACGCCTTACCAAAGACAGATAGAAATAAAGACATCAAATCACTGGCTGAATTTATAGTAGAAGCAAATGAGATGCGTAAAAGAAAAATTGATGATTAATCAGATTTGTACAAGATGTGTGCATATATTGTTATTTTGTTGTGTTGTTGTTGTTGTTGTTTGTTGTTACATTCGTTTGGCTTGATGGCCGCATTGATGATATTCCTTTTCAATCTTTGTTTTTATTTTTGTTACCAGTATATTATTCAAACTAAACTTACCCCATGTCAGAAAGCATGTATCTTGCTAATGACATTAAAATCTTTGTCTTGCCTTCTCTCTCTCTCTCTCTCTCTCTCTCTCTCTCTCTCTCTCTCTCTCTCTCTCTCTCTCTCTCTCTTCCTTGCCTTGCCTTGCCCTCTCTCTCTCTCTCTCTCTCTTTCTCTTTCTCTGTCTCTCTGTCTGTCTGTCTGTCTCTTTCTCTCTCTCTCTCCCCCTCTGTGAGTGTGAGTATGAAAGAGACAGACCGACAGACAGAGGGAGTGACACAGATAGAGACAGATAAACGGATGGATGGGTGGATGAATGGATAGAATATAGACAAACAGACAGACAGACAGACAAAAAGACAAATAGGTATGATATCTTTTTGTGTTATCTTCCTATCTCAGTGTCTGTCTGTCTCTGGTCTGTCCTTCCATCTATCTGCCTGTAAGTATCTGTTCTATATCTAGTGTCTGTCTGTCTGCGTGTATGTGCCTGTCTGTCCATCTGTTTCCCTGTGTCTGTCTAGTGTCTGTCCGCCTGCATGTACATGCCTGTCTGTCCATCTGTCTCCCTGTGTCTGTCTAGTGTCTGTCTATCTGCATGTGTGTGCCTGTCTGCCATCTGTAAATGTCTGTCCATTTAGTGCCTGTGTTTCTGTCTGTCTGCATGTACGTGTCTGTTTGCCCATATCTGTCTGTCTGTAAAGTGTAAGTGTCTGTCTGCATGAATATGTCTGTCAGTCCATCTGTCTGTCTCTCATATGTGTCTGTTCATCTGTAAGTCTGTCTATATCCTTCCTGTATGTGTCTGTCCATCTGTAAATGTCTTTTCCTAGATGTGTTGGTCTGTCTGTGTCTGTCCATCTGCCTGTCTTTAGTGTCTGTCTGTGTGTTACATGTCTGTCTGTCCATCTGTCTGCCTATGAGTGTCTGTCTGTTCATCTGTCTGTGTCTGTCTGCATGTACATGTCTGTCCATCTGCCTGTCTTAAGAGTCTGTCACTATGTGTGTGTGTCTGTCCATCTGTCTGTCTATAAGTGTCTGCCCGCCTGTCTGTAGATGTCTGTCCCTCCATCTGTCAGTCTGTTCATCTGTCTGCCTGTGTCTGTCCATCTGTCTGTAGGTGTCTGCCTGTGTGTAAATGTCAGTCCTTCCGTCTGTCTGCCTGTAACAATCAGTCTGTTCACCTGGCTGGCTGTGTCTGTCCATCTATCTGCCTGTGAGTGTCTTTCCATCCATCTGTGTGTCTGTAAGTGTTTGTCCAGTCTGTCTGCCTGTAAATCAATGTATGTCTGTCCATCTGTCTGCCTGTAAGTGTCTGTCTGTCCATCTGTCTGCCTGTGGTCTGTTTGTCCATCTGTCTGCCTGTAAATGTATGTCTGTCCATCTGTCTGCCTGTAAATGTATGTCTGTCCATCTGTCTGCCTGTAAGTGTCTGTCTGTCCGTCTGTCTGCCTGTAAATGTATGTCTGTCCATCTATCTGCCTGTGAGTGTCTTTCCACCATCTGTCTGTCTGTAAGTGTCTGTCTGTCCATCTGTCTGCCTGTAAATCAATGTATGTCTGTCCATCTGTCTGCCTGTAAGTGTCTGTCTGTCCATCTGTCTGCCTGTAAGTGTATGTCTGTCCATCTGTCTGCCTGTAAGTGTCTGTCTGTCCATCTGTCTGCCTGTAACTGTTTTGTGTAAGTGTCTGTCTGTCCATCTGTCTGCCTGTAAGTGTAGTCTGTCCATCTGTCTGCCTGTCAGTGTATGTTCTGTCCATCTGTCTGCCTGTCATGTCTGTCTGTCCATCTGTCTGCCTGTAACTTGTGTAAGTGTCTGTCTGTCCATCTGTCTGTCTGTAAGTGTCATGTCTGTCCATCTGTCTGCCTGTAAGTGTCTGTCCTTGTCCTATGTCTGTCTGCCTGTAACTGTGTAATCTGTCTCATGTCTGTCTGTCCATCTGTCTGTCTGTAAGTGTCTGTCCATCTGTCTGCCTGTAAGTGTCTGGTCCATTCTGTCTTCCATGTGTCTGTCTGTCCATCTGTCTGCCCGTAAGTGTCTGTCTGTCCATCTGTCTGTCTGTAAGTGTCTGTCCATCTGTCTGCCTGTAAGTGTCTGTCTGTCCATCTGTCTGCCCATGTTTGTCCATCTGTCTGTCTGTCTGTCTGTCCATATGTCTGCCTGTGAGTGTCTGTCCATCTGTCTGTTTGTCTGTCCATATATCTGCCTGTGAGTGTCTGTTCATCTGTCTGTTTGTCAGTCTGTCCATATGTCTGCCTGTGAGTGTCTGTCCATCTTTCTGTATGTGTCTGTTTATCTGTGCCCACCTGTCTGTTAGCGTATGTTTACCTGTGCCTGTAGATGTCTGTCCATCTGTCTGTCTGTCTGTCATGCTGTTTTCTATGCAAGTTCTTGGTCTTCTTAACTTTTCCCCTTTATTATTTTTTTTAAAGACTGTTTCCCCTTAATCAAAATTTAAGAGAAGCCCTTCCATGGTGTGTGGGTTGATGTGAATAGGGATGATGTAAATGTTACAGTTTGGTGTGTCTTTTCTCGTCACATCTCTCTCTCTCTCTCTCACTCTTTTCTCTCTATAGGCATCATCATATCATCATATGATTATGTCATTGTCATCATCATCATCAGAGTCATTTCAGTCACCAGTTATATATCATTGTATCTGCTACGTGCCTGTCTGTGTGTCTCTACCTCTGTCTGTAGTTGTTTTTCTTTCTCTGTTCTTTTTCTGTCAGTCTCTCTCTCTCTCTCTCTTTCTCTCTCTCTCTCTCTTTCTTTCTCTTTCTCTTTCTCTCTCTCTTTCCTTGTTTTCTCATAGATTTGCATTCTCTCTCCCTCTCTGCCCCTATCTCTCTTTCTCTCTGTCTGTCTGTCTCTCTCTCTGTCTGTTTCTTTCTGTCTCTGTCTGTCTCTGTCTGTCTCTGTCTGTCTGTCAGTCTGTTTGTCTGTCTGTCTGTCTCTGTCTCTCTCTCTGTCTCTCTTTGTCCCTCTCTTTGTCTCTGTCTGTCTGTCTCTCACTCTCTCTCCCCCCCCCCTCCCACTTCTCTCTCTCTTTCTCTCTCTCTCTTTGTCCCTCTCTCTCTCTTTATCTCTGTCTGTCTGTCTTCTTCTATCCCCCCCTCCCACTTCTCTCTCTTTTGTCTCTCTGTCTCCTCTCACTCTCTCTCTTTCTGTGTCATACCATTTTGTTGTTGTTTTTAATACAAGTAGATCAGCAACAGCCAATAGTATGTGAGTTGGCCTCTGTGCTAATGGAAGAAAAATTAGAATTTCAATTTTTGGTTTTTGTTTTTTTGTTTTGCTCTTTGTCTATGTCTGTGTGTATCTGTTCTGTTGTTTTCCTCCATCTCTTCCTGCTTCTTTCTTCTGTCTGTTTGTCTGTCTGTCTGTGTGTATGTGTATGTATGTATGTATGTATGTATGTATGTATGTGTATGGGTGTATGTACGTACGTATGTACGTACGTATGTATGTATGTATGTATGTATGTACGTATGTATGTCACTTGTGTGTGTATGTGTGTGGGATGTATGTATGTATGTTATGTGCGTGTGTGTATGTGTGTGTGTGCGTGTGTGTTGTGTGTGTGTGTGTGTGTGTGTGTGTGTGGTGTATGTATGCATGTATGTATGTATGTATGTATGTATGTATGTATGTATGTATGTAGATAGGTATGTAGGTAGGTATGTAGGTACACGTGTGTGCACATATATGTATGTATACATGTCTGTCTGTCTGCATAAATGTATGTATGTATGTATGTGTGTGTGTGTGTGTGTGTGGTCATGGTTTTACTATTACTGTGCTACTTTATGAGTAGTATCTACTTGTAGGATGAAAACTCCGATATCAGTACATAAAACTTGTGATCACTGACAAACTTGGCTGACAGAGACTTTTAAGTGGAACATGGAGAATTCAAACTGCTAAGCAGGCTGACCGTATTCCACTTGGTTGTTGCATAGTCTGCAGCTTTCGTGAGAGTGCATACTTGGTGTGTTCACGTTTCAATAAGGCAGCCACTGACATGACTTACAGGATCTTTTGCATACATGTATTTGATATTTTGCGTGTGTTTAACTTTAAATATGGAGGGGGTTCAGGCACTGGTTGGTTTGAACACCTGGGAGATGGGGAAAAGTCTCCTCTTGTACCCACCAGGCAAAGGTGTCCAGGTGGATTGAACCTGGGACTATGATTGAAAGTCTCATCTTTACCCATTTGACTACATGCCCATCATTAATTAACCCATCAATGTTTACCCATTTGACTACATGCCCATCATTAATTAATCCATCAATGTTTACCCATTTGACTACATGCCCATCGTTGATTAATCCATTAATGTTTCCCATTTGACTAAATCGTTAATTAATCCATCAATGTTTACCCATTTGACTACATGCCCATCATTAATTAATCCATCAATGTTTACCCATTTGACTACATGCCCATCGTTGATTAATCCATCAATGTTTACCCAATTGACTACATGCCCATCATTGATTAATCCATCAATGTTTACCCATTTGACTACATGCCCATCATTAATAAATCCATCAATGTTTACCCATTTGACTACATGATCATCATTCATTAATCCATCAATGTTTACCCATTTGACTACATGCCCATCGTTAATTAACCCATCAATGTTTACCCATTTGACTACATGCCCATCATTAAATTTAAACCCCATCTGAGTTTACCCATTTGACTACATGCCCATCAATTAACCCATCAGTGTTTACCCATTTGACTACATGCCCATCATTAATAAATCTGTCAATGTTTACCCATTTGACTACATGCCCATCGTTAATTAATCCATCAATGTTTACCCATTAGACTACATACCCATCATTAATTAATCCATCAATGTTTACCCATTTGACTACATGCCCATCATAATTAATCCATCAATGTTTTACCCATTTGACCATATGCCCATAATTAATTAATCCATCAATGTTTAACCATTTGACTACATGACCATCATTAATAAATCCATCAGTGTTTACCCATTTGACTACATGCCTATCAGTAATTAATCCGTCAGTGTTTACCCATTTGACTACATGCCCATCATTAATAAATCCATCAATGTTTACCCATTTGACTACATGCCCATCATTAATAAATCCGTCAATGTTACCCATTTGACTACATTATTATTATTATTATTATTATTATGAACATTTAGTACGCCTAATCAAATTAATGCCCTAGGCGTTTACAATGGCAAAACATATAACCAGAATCACAAGCACACACACCCACAGAAGCACCCACACACACACAAACACACACACACACACACAAACACACACACAGTATGACATGCAAATACAATGACACATTGACACTAAGACACTATAATGTCACCATTACATTACATGGGGGGAAGGGGGCAGAGATTACCAGTTTTGGGAAACAGGTAAGTTTTGAGGGAGCGTTTGAATGTGGACAGAGAGGGTGAGTATCTAAGAGAGCGAGGTAACTGATTCCAGATGGTTGAAGCTTGATAGGAAAAAGAACGCTGCCCAAACCTTTTAGTGCGGACTATGGGGATACTATAGAGACGGGTATCAGATGAGGACCGCAAAGCTCGAGATGGCGTGTAGAGATGTAACAGATGGGTGAGATACTCAGGACAGGAAGACTCAATAGATTTGAAGCAGAGGCAGGCAATCTTGTAGGATATTCTTTGCTGAACAGGGAGCCAGTGGAGAGAACAGAGCAATGGCGTAACATGGTTAAATTTTGAAGAGCGGAAGATGAGACGGGCAGCATGATTTTGAACTTTCTGAAGTTTGTTAATGAGATGAGAGGGGGAACCAGAAAAAAGAGCATTACAGTAATCGAGACGGGATAGAACAAATGCACAGACAAGAGCCTTTGTCGTGTCTTCTGAGAGGAGGTGGCGGATAGAAGCAATTCGGCGGAGTTCAAGAAAACAAGTCCGACAGACGTTGCTCACATGCTGGCGGAAGGACAGGGTTTGATCAAGAGTTACACCAAGGTTACGGGCAAAATGGGAGAGAGGGATAGATGAGTCAACAAGTGTGACAGAGGTTGGAAGAGAGGGGTGATTTTGGAGTATAATGGGCATGTAGTCAAATGGTTAATTAATCCATCATTGTTTACCCATTTGACTACATGCCCATTATTAATTAATCCATCAATGTTTACCCATTTGACTACATGCCCATTATAATTAATCCATCAATGTTTTACCCATTTGAATACATGCCCATCATTAATTAATCCATCAATGTTTACTCATTTGACTACATGCCCATCATTAATAAATCCGTCAATGTTTACCCATTTGACTACATGGCCATCATTAATTAATCCATCAATGTTTACCCATTTGACTACATGCCCATCATTAATTAATCCGTCAGTGTTTACCCATTTGACTACATGCCCATCATTAATTAATCCATCAATGTTTACCCATTTGACTACATGCCTATCATTAATTAATCTGTCAATGTTTACCCATTTGACTACATGCCCATCATTAATTAATCCGTCAGTGTTTACCCATTTGACTACATGCCTATCATTAATTAATCCATCAATGTTTACCCATTTGACTACATGCCTATCATTAATTAATCCGTCAGTGTTTACCCATTTGACTACATGCCCATCATTAATTAATCCATCAATGTTTACCCATTTGACTACATGCCCATCATTAATTAATCCATCAGTGTTTACCCATTTGACTACATGCCCATCATTAATTAATCCATCAGTGTTTACCCATTTGACTACATGCCCATCATTGATTAATCCATCAATGTTTATTCATTTGACTACATGCCCATCATTAATTAGTCCATCAATCCGTCACATAGCCATGGTATGGTTCAACGTGGTCGGCTGGGCTTTAAACAACAATAAAAGTAATCCATTACGTACAAGTTGGCTTAAGTAATGTTGATAAAGAACAAGTAGTGTGTTTGTGTGTGTGTGTGTGTGTGTGTGTGTGTGTGTGTGTGTGTGTGTGTGTGTGTGTGTGTGTGTGTGTGTGTGTGAGTGCATGTGTGTGTGTGTGTGTGTGCATGTGTGTGTGTGCGCGTGTGTGTGAGTGTGTGTGTGTGTGTGTGTGTGTGTGTGTGTGTGTGTGTGTGTGTGTGTGTGTGTGTGTGAAGTGTTTCAGCCGCTTCACAAGGTGTGCCTGTATGCATGTGTGTGTGTGCATGTGTGTGGCATGTGTGTGTGCATGTGTGTGTGTGCATATGCGTGTGTTTGTGCATGTGTGTGTGTGTGAGCTTGTGTGTATGCATGAGCGTGTGTGTATGCTTTCGTACTTACACAGAGTTGTTTTAGCTATCCCACATGATTGATTATAACATGTCTTCCGATTTCTTTAAAAAAAAAAATTTTTAAAAGACAAATTTCACTCTTTGAAGATATAAAAAAATACCCCATTTTTTCCCTCTTGGCAGAATATGATAAATAAAGAAAAAAGACAAACAAAAAAGGCCCATAAAGCACACAAAAAAAGACAAACAACAACAACAACAACAAAAATGTCCAGAAAATAATATAGCTGGATACATGTAGCAGTGCGTTATGGACAGAGTGCAGCCGAGTAGAAAGGATTAACTCATTGCTACTGTGATTCTCCATTTGGACAGAGGATCGTCAGGGGATTATAGCCCATGTTTTATTTACACAGGACATTTACCGTACTTTCCTCCCTGCCAAGCGAATCATCCCATGCATGTCAGTCACAGTTGGGCGACATGGGTTTATGGTTTTCTCTGCTGGGACTGTGAAAGCACAGACCCACAGCCTGGCCGTCCAATCTTGTATTGCGTTCGTGTTGGTCTGTCTGGCTCCGTGCCAGGCCTTTTCCTTTAAGAAGTCTTAAAGGCTTGTCGCCTGTTCGCATGGTAGGTGAGAGTGTATGTATCGCCTTTCCTTGGAGTCAGTTCTGGCATTACAAGTGGGTGCGAGAGGACATAGAAATCTGTTCTGTGGTGGAAGGATTTTTTTGTTCAGTATGTGCAGGACACAAAAACCTGTTCTGCTCTGAAAAAGCTTTTTTGATAGGGTGCACCATTCTGTGTTATGTAGACTGTGACAGTGGGAGATAACGGTGACAGAGAAGGAAGGGAGAAAAGAGACACTGAATTGAAATGTAAGAAATATATATACAGAGTTGGAATACATTTAGGTTTATGTCATGTGCTAGACTTGTCTCTTGAAGACGTCAGGTAGGCCTTCTGTTTTCATGCTGGCTTTCTTGTTTTGTTTATTTGTCTGGTTGTTGTTTGTTGTCTGGTTTTGATGTTGTTTGTTTGTTGTTTGTCATAATGAAATTTCTCTGTCTGAAATGTGGGCTGCTTTCTTTTTTGTTTCTTGGTGGCAGTTGTATTGTGTCACTTAATCCTTTCCATGGTGAGGAGAAAGCATGTTGCCATGATACAGTGCCACTTTTCACTTTTATTTTGTTTTGTTTTGTTTACCTCTGGCCGTGAATATTTCTAAATAGTTTTTCAGGGATAATTCTATTTTTGCTGTGGGATCTTTAGCGTGCCTTAGACGCATGCTTCCCCCATGGGGTTGCCGGGGGCTCTTTCAGTATAGTCTCCCCACCTTCTGAAAATATTTTCCTCTTTTCTGTCACTCTTTTTGTTTCTGACTTGCTCCTTTTGCTTTCTGTCATTTTTTCATATCATTTTCTACCTTGCTGATCCATTTATCTGTATGTGTTTGATTAAGATTTACGTACTTTCTCTTAGGATTGATACTTGGGTACATGTATTAAGTGCATTTTTGGCTCTAGGGAAATGTGATAGCGGAAGCAATTTTAGGTGATTCAAGCCTGTTTTTATATATGTTTTAGTGTCCTTAGTTATGTTTAAATTTGTATTCAGGTGTTTTTTAAATCCCCTGTGTGATAAATTGTTTGGAGTGGTTAACACCAGGGGCCTCTCCTTAGATTATGTGCATGAATGCATTGATATGTGTACTTAGTTATCTTTTTTTTTTTTTACCTGTTGAAGCATTGAGTATGTTTTGAAATGGTTATAGCTCTGATAAAGCTCTACACAGTCTGCTGGGCTTTAAACAAAAATAGATATCAATAAGATGCATGCTGCATATGATACCTCATTTTATTGTCTTACCTTTCTCTGTTTTGGGGGAATGTACTTCAATAATGATATTTCGAGAAAATGTTGAACTCAGTGGATGGAATGACTATACATACATGCGTATGCTCACAAACTCATGCACGAATGTGTGCATGCTCATATATACATGCATGGATGTATGCCTGCAAACACATGTGCACCCACCCACACACGCACACACACACACACACACATGCACACACACACACACGCACGCACGCACGCACACACATACACACACACACACACACACACACACACACACTCTCTCTCTCTCTCTCTCTCTCTCTCTCCTCTCTCTCTCTCTCACTCTCTCAACACTCACTCACAAACCAGAAGAACAAGAAAATCAATGTAAGCGCATCTCCAACAAGACAACACAAAACAAAACAAGCGCAAATTTTCGGCCAACTAGCCTTTGTCAAGCGCGAACGCACGGTCACAGACAAATCACAGACACCAAACAATGGATAATAAAAACGGGACTAAAAACTTCCCTGCCGCCTCGTCCATCTCTTACCCACTGGACGAGGCGGCAGGGAAGTTTTTAGTCCCGTTTTTATTATCCATTGTTTGGTGTCTGTGATTTGTCTGTGACCGTGCGTTCGCGCTTGACAAAGGCTAGTTGGCCGAAAATTTGCGCTTGTTTTGTTTTGTGTTGTCTTGTTGGAGATGCGCTTACATTGATTTTCTTGTTCTTCTGGTTTGTGTTTGCTTGGGCGCAGGCAGTCACTCTTGTTTTGGATCTTGTAAATCACTCACAAAGGTAATTTTTTAATCAGAATTTGTCAGCTGCCTTAGTAAAATATTTGCAGCTTGAAGACAGGAGTCTCTTTGAAAATGGATATTGTGAATTACCATCAGTCAATTTTACAATTTGAAGAAAGCGGTTTCTTTGAAAGAGGATATTGTGAATTAGCATCAGTCACTTTAGTGATACATGTGCATGTATTTATTGTACAAGTATTGCTGTTCAGTTCTTCATTTCTTGTTAGTAATGACATTGTATCACTTAACACCTTTACATAGTGAGGAGAAAAAGAAAGAGAGCAAGAATTTTTTTTTTATATGTATGTCGGTAGTGGCATAAGCCAGTGCAGTCCTTGCCTAAGGTGAATCCACATTATCCAAATGCAACATATGCTACCACTGTACCAGTGTGTCAAAATAAAGTAAAACTACAACCCTGATTACATTAAAGACTTTAAACCTATACTGAAGAACATTGAAGAGGAGACTAAAGATAGATGACACCTTAAACTGATATACATTAAGGGTAACAGTATTTGAATACTTCCTTTAGATAATTCAGTTTGGCTTTGTCCATGTATGGCTTGCACAATACATAAATAAAACATCAATAGCTAACACCAAAAACAATTAAATATTATGCCAAATTCAGAACAGAGAAGATGAGAGGGAGAGAGAGAGAGAGAG
>JAPXFY010000018.1:7445708-7465708 GCA_030674185.1 Monoplex corrugatus
ATGTGTCTGCAAATTGAATTGTTAAAATTTAACATTTCACCTTGTTTTACTAGCAGTATCTGTAGCAAGTGCATGTAAATGTGTGTTATTCATGGCTGACATCAGAGTTTTTAGTTTGTTCTCGGGGGATTCATTGCATCTGGACAATTCCATATGTGCTCCGACCAAACCAACATGCTAGCAGGCTAGCATGCAAGTGGTGAGATAGCAAGTGGCAAGGGTGAGGAAAAAAGTGTGCTATGAAACACGATGCAAGTAGAGTTGTATCCAGCGTACAGCACGTATTTCACAAAAGAAGATGGAAAGTCAATGGTGACTTGTATGGTGGCCATCTTACCTTGCCAGCAAGATCCTCACGATGCTGCATTGCCGTACCTAGCAAACTGCCTAGCCGTACATGCCGCTTGGTGGAACAAAGAAACACTTCTACCTAGTTTCTTTGTAAAACAACAACAACAACAACAAACTTGCCTACCTATCATATGAGAAATGGGTCTCCAGCAGACTTCTTGGCTCTTTGTGATATCCTGTGGACTGGCAAGGTCTTGAGAAGGGCAAAAGGGTAACGGGACCTATAGAATACGAAGCTGATAAGCCTGCAACAGATTGATTGAAGTATTAAGACAGGGAGCGGAACAGGTCCAGATCTGATAGCGTGAACTGAGACTGAATTCAAAGATGTAAATTCTTAAACTTGTGACTGTAGAATGTATCACTTGATGCAGGCTACAGTCAGCCTGCTGAAACTGGTGACATGTGAATTCAGATGTAATGATCCGTTTTTGGAGGAAATCGTAAGCTGCTGTAAAATGTATGTCAGTGTAATAATGATTTTGACAGTGGCCTATTGGTTAGAACATCGCCTAGGATATGAGAAGACATAGGTTCAGTTCCTGCTGCCTAAAAGCACACATGTGTATAGACATAATAAAAGGAACAGTAACCAAACACTGGATTCCTGGATGGGAAGTTCTTTTTCCCCATTCGTAGTCATTTAGTTTTCTTTTCTTTGAGCTGGCTACACACAAGGTCAGAACAAGAATGAGGCAGCTGAAATGTGGTTTCTAAGAAGAATGTTAAGAGTTCCATGGACAGCAAAGAAAACAAACAAGACAGTCTTGAAAGAAGAAAACACAAAAAGAGCATTAGTGAAGAAGATTAGGAAAAGACAAGCAACATTTAGATTTATAGGACATTTTATGAGGCAAGAGAAATAAGAGTACCTAGTCACAAACAGGAAGACTGGAAGGAAAATGAGCGCCAGGTAAACGCAGGGAGAAAACACTGGACAGACTCGCAGAGTGGATGAAGACAGAGGGTGGGAGATGTACTTGCAGCGACAAAAGAGATTTGTATGGAGGACCATGATTGCCAACTCACAGTCAAACAAAACTTGTCCTATAGAAAAATCTACTTTAGGTGAATGAAAATATAGATAGAAAACACGAGAAAAACAAAAAGTAGATAGTGTTGCCAGTTTTCGCTTTAAAAAAATTGTTATGACAAGAAAACACACACACACACACACACACACACACACACACACACACACACACACACACACACACACACACACACACACACACACACACACACACACACACACACACACACCAAAAAAGACAACCCCAATTTGATACATCACTAAGCAGCAAAAAATTGTTGGAAGAACTGGACAGCAGAAAGTCCTTCAGAGGAGAGGACCCCTCAAGGACGTTTTTCCGCTCTAAATTCCTTTGCGGGTGATGGGTCATATTCCGGTCATGACTCCTGGATGTTGTTCTGCTGTCACCCTTTGTGTGTGTGTGTGCGTGTGCGTGTGTGTGTGTGTGTGTGTGTGCGTGTGTGTGTGTGTGTGTGTGTGTGTGTGTGTGTGTGTATATGTGTGTGTGTGTGTGCGTGTGTGTGTGTGTGTGTGTGTGTGTGTGTGTGTGTGTGTGTGGAATTGTATTATAATGTATTACAATACAACACAACACAATACAATACAACACAGTACAGAAAAAGTACAACTCTGCTCAACACAACAAGGAACAGAACACACCAATCCTTTTCATTCACAGACAACTCTGCCTCCATTTTAACAGGTAGACGAGAACTCAAACAACTGTGCCTTACAACCCGATACGAGAGTCACCCCTCCGAGAGACACCCCTCCAGTGGAGGACGCTGCTCGCCTGACCTACACCAACGAGGCTATGGGGGATCCGGCGCAGAGCCTGGGGGGTAAGATGTGTGATGGGAAGAGTTACTCCTCCACAGGACTGCAGCGACTGCTCTCCGGTCAGTGCCACCTGCCACACACCCTCCCTCCCTCCCTCTCCATATTTATCCTAGAGTATTGCTTGATTGACACAGTGCTAGATCAGGTGGACATACTGCTCATAGGAATAGAGCCTAGATCCAGTCTTCATGTAGTTCAAACGGTATCCTGTCAAATTGTATTCTTATAGGATTGTGTGACAAAACCCTGTTGGAATGTAGTTCTTGTAGAATTATGTGGTGAAATCCTGTTGGAATGTAGTTCTTAGAGGAATAATGCAGTTCTTACAGAATTGTGTGATAAAATCTTAGTTCTTAGAAGAATAATGTAGTTCTTACAGAATTGTGTGATAAAATCTTAGTTCTTTGAGGAATAATGTAGTTTTTACAGAAATGTGTGATAAAATCTTTAGTTCTAAGAGGAATAATGTAGTTCTTACAGAATTGTGTGATAAAGTCTTAGTTCTTAGAGGAATAATGTAGTTCTTACAGAAATGTATGATAAAATCTTAGTTCTAAGAGGAATAATCTAGTTCTTACAGAATTGTGTGATAAAGTCTTAGTTCTTAGAGGAATAATGTAGTTCTTACAGAAATGTGTGTGATAAAGTCTTAGTTCTTAGAGGAATAATGTAGTTCTTACAGAAATGTGTGATAAAATCTTTAGTTCGAAGAGGAATAATGTAGTTCTTACAGAATTGTGTGATAAAGTCTTAGTTCTTAGAGGAATAATGTAGTTCTTACAGAAATGTGTGATAAAGTCTTAGTTCTTAGAGAAATAATGTAGTTCTTACAGAAATGTGTGATGAAATCTTAGTTCTTAGAGGAATAATGTAGTTCTTACAGAAATGTGTGATAAAATCTTAGTTCTTAGAGGAATAATGTAGTTCTTACAAAAATGTGTGATAAAATCTTAGTTCTTTGAGGAATAATGTAGTTCTTACAGAAATGTGTGATAAAATCTTAGTTCTTAGAGGAATAATGTAGTTTACGAAATTTTAAAAATTAGTTATAAGAATCTTAGTTCTTAAGAGGAAAACTTAGTTTGATATGTAGTTCTTACAGAAATGTATGATAAAATCTTAGTTCTTAGAGGAATAATGTAGTTCTTACAGAAATGTGATGATAAAATCTTAGTTCTTAGAGGAATAATGTAGTTTCTTACAGAAATGTTGATAAAATCTTAGTTCTTAGAGGAATAATGTAGTTCTTACAGAAATGTGTGATAAAATCTTAGTTCTTAGAGGAATAATGTAGTTCTTACAGAAATGTGTGATAAAATCTTAGTTCTTAGGAATAATGTAGTTCTTACAGAAATGTGTGATAAATCTTAGTTCTTAGAGGAATAATGTAGTTCTTACAGAAATGTGTGATAAAATCTTAGTTCTTAGAGGAATAATGTAGTTCTTACAGAAATGTGTGATAAAATCTTAGTTCTTAGAGGAATAATGTAGTTTTTACAGAAATGTTGATAAAATCTTAGTTCTTTAGAGGAATATTATGTATTCTTACAGAAATGTGTGATAAAATCTTAGTTCTTAGAGGAATAATGTAGTTCTTACAGAAATGTTGATAAATCTTAGTTCTTAGAGGAATAATAGTTAGTTTCTTACAGAAATGTGTGATAAAATCTTAGTTCTAGAGGAATAATGTAGTTTTTACAGAAATGTTGATAAAAATCTTAGTTCTTAGAGGAATAATGTAGTTCTTACAGAAATTGTGATAAAATCTTAGTTCTTAGAGGAATAATGTAGTTTCTTACAGAAATGTGTGATAAAATCTTAGTTCTTAGAGGAATAATGTTACGAATGTAGTATCTTAGTCTAGAATAATGTGTTTAAAAATTGATAATCTAGTTCTTAGAGGAATAATGTAGTTTTACAGAAATGTGTGATAAAATCTTAGTTCTTAGAGGAATAATGTAGTTTTTACAGAAATGTAGTGATAAAATCTTAGTTCTTAGAGGAATAATGTAGTTTCTTACAGAAATGTGTGATAAAATCTTAGTTTCTTAGAGGATAAATGTAGTTCTTTAACAGAAATGTGTGATAAAATCTTAGTTCTTAGAGGAATAATGTAGTTCTTACAGAAATTGTTGATAAAATCTTAGTTCTTAGAGGAATAATGTAGTTCTTACAGAAATGTGTGATAAAATCTTAGTTCTTAGAGGAATAATGTAGTTTTACAGAAATGTATGATAAAATCTTAGTTCTTAGAGGAATAATGTAGTTTTTACAGAAATGTGTGATAAAATCTTAGTTCTTAGAGGAATAATGTAGTTTTTACAGAAAGTGTGATAAAATCTTAGTTCTTATAGGAATAATGTAGTTCTTACAGAATTGTGATAAATCTTAGTTCTTAGAGGAATAATGTAGTTCTTACAGAAATGTGTGATAAAATCTTAGTTCTTAGAGGAATAATGTAGTTTTTACAGAAATGTATGATAAAATCTTAGTTCTTAGAGGAATAATGTAGTTCTTACAGAAATGTGTGATAAAGTCTTAGTTCTTAGAGGAATAATGTAGTTTTTACAGAAATGTGTGATAAAATCTTAGTTCTTATAGGAATAATGTAATTCTTACAGAAATGTGATAAAATCTTAGTTCTTAGAGGAATAATGTAGTTCTTACAGAAATGTGTGATAAAATCTTAGTTCTTAGAGGAATAATGTAGTTTTTACAGAAATGTATGATAAAATCTTAGTTCTTAGAGGAATAATGTAGTTTCTTACAGAAATGTGTGATAAAATCTTAGTTCTTAGAGGAATAATGTAGTTCTTACAGAAATGTGTGATAAAATCTTAGTTCTTATAGGAATAATGTAGTTCTTACGAAATGTTGATAAAATCTTAGTTCTTAGAGGAATAATGTAGTTTCTACAGAAATGTTGATAAAATCTTAGTTCTTAGAGGAATAATGTAGTTTTACAGAAATGTTGATAAAATCTTAGTTCTTAAGGAATAATGTAGTTCTTACAGAAATGTGTGATAAAATCTTAGTTCTTAGAGGAATAATGTAGTTTTTACAGAAATTGTGATAAAATCTTAGTTCTTATAGGAATAATGTAGTTCTTACAGAAATGTGTGATAAAATCTTAGTTCTTAGAGGAAAATGTAGTTCTTACAGAAATGTGTGATAAAATCTTAGTTCTTAGAGGAATAATGTAGTTTTACAGAAATGTATGATAAAATCTTAGTTCTTAGAGGAATAATGTAGTTCTTACAGAAATGTGTGATAAAATCTTAGTTCTTAGAGGAATAATGTATTTTTACAGAAATGTGTGATAAAATCTTAGTTCTTAAGGAATAATGTAGTTCTTACAGAAATGTGTGAAAATCTTAGTTCTTAGAGGAATAATGTAGTTCTTTACAGAAATGTGTGATAAAATCTTAGTTCTTTAGAGGAATAATGTAGTTCTTACAGAAATGTGTGATAAAATCTTAGTTCTTAGAGGAATAATGTAGTTTCTTACAGAAATGTGTGTGATAAAATCTTAGTTCTTAGAGGAATAATGTAGTTCTTTACAGAAATGTATGATAAAATCTTAGTTCTTAGAGGAATAATGTAGTTCTTACAGAAATGTGTGATAAAATCTTAGTTCTTATAGGAATAATGTAGTTCTTACAGAAAATTGTTGATAAAATCTTAGTTCTTAGAGGAATAATGTAGTTCTTACAGAAATGTGTGATAAATCTTAGTTCTTAGAGGAATAATGTAGTTTCTTACAGAAATGTGTGATAAAATCTTAGTTCTTAGAGGAATAATGTAGTTCTTACAGAAATGTGTGTGATAAAATCTTAGTTCTTAGAGGAATAATGTAGTTCTTACAGAAATGTGTGATAAAATCTTAGTTCTTAGAGGAATAATGTAGTTCTTACAGAAATGTGTGATAAAATCTTAGTTCTTAGAGATAATGTAGTTCTTACAGAATTGTGATAAATCTTAGTTCTTAGGAATATGTTTCTTACAGAAATGTGTGATAAAATCTTAGTTCTTAGAGGAATAATGTAGTTCTTACAGAAATGTGTGATAAATCTTAGTTCTTAGAGGAATAATGTAGTTTTACAGAAATGTGTGATAAAATCTTAGTTCTTAAGGAATATAATTTTGTATGTTCTTACAGAAATGTGTGATAAAATCTTAGTTCTTAGAGGAATAATGTAGTTCTTACAGAAATGTGATAAAATCTTAGTTCTTAGAGGAATAATGTAGTTCTTACAGAAATGTTGATAAAATCTTAGTTCTTAGAGGAATAATGTAGTTCTTACAGAAATGTGTGATAAAATCTTAGTTCTTAGAGGAATAATGTAGTTTTTACAGAAATGTGTGATAAAATCTTAGTTCTTAGAGGAATAATGTAGTTTTTACAGAAATGTGATAAAATCTTAGTTCTTGAGAAATAATGTAGTTCTTACAGAATTGTGTGATAAAATCTCAGTTCTTGAGGAATAATGTAGTTCTTACAGAAATGTGTGATAAAATCTTAGTTCTTATAGAAATAATGTAGTTTTTATAGAAATGTGTGATAAAATCTTCTCTGAATCATATGAATATAGTTCTCATAGAATTATTTGATAAAATCCTGTCTCAGTGTAGTTTTTAGAAATGGCTGATAAAATCCTGTCTGGGCATAGGTTTAGGGAAATGTTTGCTTCACAAATGTAGTTCCTATAGAATTACATGTATTTGGTAAAATTCTTTTTGAATGTAGTTTTTATAGAATTATGTGAGAAAATCCTGTTGGAGTATAGTTCTACAGATTTATGTGGTAAAATGCTGTTGAAATGTAGTTCTTACAAAATTATATGAATAATCCTGCTAGAATGTAATTTTTAGAGAATTATGTGATAAAATCCAGTCGGAATGCAGTTCTTTTGAAATGTGTGATAAAATACTATTTGAATGTAGTTTTTTACAGAATTATTTAATAAAGTCTTGTCTGAATATAATTTTCACAGCATGTAATTCTTATATGTGATAAAATCCTGTCTCATTATAGTTCTTGGGTGTTGTAAAATCATATTTAGATGTAGTTCTTATTGTGATAAAGTCTTGTCTAAGTCATAGATTTATATATATGTGATAAAATCTTTTTCTGAATGTAGCTCCTATAGAAAGGTGTGATAACATTCAGTCCCAATGTAGATCATAATCTAGTTTGAATGCAGTTCATGCAAAGACAGATGGCTAGATCTGGATTTGGTTGATAGGTTGACTGTTATGTCCAGTCTGGATTTGAATGACAGAGATCCAGAAGACTAGATTCAGATTGGATAAAGATCCAAGAGAAATATGATGATTGGTTGTAATTCACAACAACAACAACAACAAAAAAGTTGGCAAGATCTGATCTGGATTTACTAGCACATAGCTAAAAAGATTGACAGCTAGATCAACTAAGGATTTAGTTTCAGAGTAAACTAGACTGTGGAGAAATAAATCCAGCTTACAGAAGCCCAGTATGGATTTTGTTTACAGAGAGATAGATGGTTAGATCCAGTATGAATTCAGTTATAGAAAGATGGATGATTATATCCAGTATGGATTGAGTTTATGGTAAGATGAATCATTAGATCCAGTTTCAACATATCTTGTATACAGACAGATGGTAAGAGCATCATCTCTGATAGTGATACAGCTTTGAGCTTTTTGTTCACTGGAGTCTGCTCCCTATGTTGAGTAACTAATACATAGTCTGCCATCTCACCCAGGATAGTTTATCATAGAAAGTTTGGAGTGCAGCCTTGTCAGACAGATTTAAACTACATTATATTTACCTGCAAATATCTGGAGCCAAAGCAGAAGAAATTCTGCCAACCCACAACAGTGTCAACCTTTTTTATCCTGTGACTTTAGGCACCTGTTCTTGATGGACTATAGAAAGTTAGGGTATAGAAAAAGTCAGGAATCAGATGGGTAGGCCTGTAGGTTCATTGGCATTGTGGTGACAGATCAGTAAGTAATGAAAAGTTACAATTTGGTCCAAATTAGCCGCACAGAATTTTTTATGCTGTTTCTCAGTCTGTGAACTAGGTCAGAGAGAGAAGAGAGAGATAGGTGTGTTTATGTGTATGTTTGTGTGCTTGTGTGTTAGGCATGTGCACATTTTTCAAGGTTGGGTTGGGGAAGGGAGGAGACCACACTATGACAGGTATGGTGGTGTGATTTTTGTTTTGCCTGTTAATGTGGGCTGCGTGTGACTGACTGGAGAGGCGTGCCCCCTTCCTTGCAGGCCCATACGCTGCGGGCGTCTGTGACCTGGTGCTCAAGCGTAAGACAAAGAACAAGCGGGCCTGGTTTTCTGAGTCCGCTGATGCCATGCCCAAGCATAAACATGTGTCCCTGAGTGGCATAGACAGAGGTGGTCATATGACGGTGTCCCTTTTTTCTGTATCTTGTAGTCTGTGTCGATTTATATGTGGCCTGTCCTCACAAAATCACTGATAACTTGCAGTTTACACATTTTTGGCTTATACACCCCACACACACACACACACACACACACACACACCACACACACACACACACACACAACACACACACAACACACACACACCACACACACACACACACACACACACACACACACACACACACAAAATCAGTTATAAGTTGCAGTTTACACATTTTTGGTTTATGCACACACCAAAAAATGTATAAACCCTTTGTGGAATTATAGGCCATTTTATGAGGAAAGAGAAGTTAGAGCACCTGGTCACAACAAGAAAGCTGGAGGGAAAGAGAACACCAGGTAGACCCAGGGAGAAAATATTGGACAGACTCACAGGTTGGCTGAGGACAGAGAGGATGGAAGATGTACATGCAGTGACAAGGGATAGATGCATGCGGAGGGCCATGATCACCAATGCCATGCGACAGGACACATGATGTTGATGATGACTGTGGAAATTGGTGGAGATATGACTTTTTTAAAGTCTGTAAATGCATCAGACAGACGTTTCAAAGCTTTTGACCACACAAGTGATTAAAATTCTTAGCAGCTGGAATAAATATTAAAAGAACTTAACAAAAACAAACAAAAAAAACCCTCTGTAATTATAGTTAACCTTGACTCCCGCACCTTACACACCACCTGCAAAACTTAATCCTTTGACCCCCTTACCTATTCACCAACTTCATGCTAGAAGCTGGTGGACAGGATGAGGAATCAGAGGGTTAAAATTTTGCTTAGCTAGCATGCTTGACAATGCAGGTGCTGGTAGACAGGGTGCGGGAGTCAAAGGTTAAAGTACAGTATACTTTGCAGTTTTCATGCATTCAATTAACTTTGGTGCCATTTTTTGGCTTTGTCTTAACTATGTAGAATTATATGTTTGTAGGCATTAAAAGCAACAGTATAGCACTAGATTGAAATTGTCTTTTCAACAGTAACATTTTTTATTTTTAAAAAAAGTGGGAATGACGGAAAGCTATGAGTCTAAAATGCTAAAATTCCAGTTGTCATCATTTGACTTGTGATTACCTTTCTGGACATTTGTTGCAATTGGGCCTGTGCAACATATTAGTTATTTTGTCAGAGCAGGTCATGTGTATGTTCTGTTGCAATGAAGCCTATGCAGCGTACCAGTGATTTTGTCAGAACAGGTCACATGTATGTGTATGTGTAATGTATATGTGTATTTGTGTCCCTACACTGCCTTTTCCCTCCGTAGTTTTACTGCGTTATAAGCACAGTATATATCTGTGTATGAAGGAATACGGTCATGTACAGTGCACTATATATTTCAGTCGCTGGGTAGACAATACTGTACACATAATATCTTTGTATAGCAGTTACACAGAAGCAATGTGCAGAGTATACATCTGTATACTTATCTGCACAGTATCTTTGTATAACAGTTGCACAAAAGCAGTGTATAGAGTGTATATCTGTATAGTTATCTGCACAGTAATGTTCACAGTATGTCTCTATGTAGTGAGTTGCACGCAATCAATGCACACAGTGTATATCTGTATAGAGAGATACACAGTAATCCACAGTGTAATCTATCTGAGTCAGTATAACGTCTGTCCTTTGTTTAGCTTATCTGTGTACATAATCATGTGTCCTTTGTTTAGCTTATCTGTGTACATAATCATGTGTCCTTTGTTTTGCTTATCTGTGTATATAATCATGTCCTTTGTTTAGCTTATCTGTGTACATAATCATGTGTCCTTTGTTTAGCCTATCTGTGTGTATAACCATGTTCCTTTACTGAGCATATCTCTGTATAATCATGTGTCCTTTGTTTAGCTTATCTGTGTGTATAATCATGTTCCTTTGCTTAGCATATCTCTGTATAATGATGTGTCCTTTGCTTAGCTGATCTCCTTTTTCCATTTGCTGTCTACATGGTCAGGCGATATATATATATATTCATTGCAATGAACATGACTGTAATGGACAAGAGCCATTCTAATGTGATGTAGATGATCATGTAGACATGTGCGTTGTGCTGCATAGTACCATGGTTTGATATGAGGCACCTGGTATCTCTGCCTTCAACCCTGTAGGTTTTCTGTAAGTTTTCCTGCCTATAGCTTGCTGCCAGAAGACACATCCTGTGAGTGCAGGGGGAGATGATGATACAAATACAGGATTGTATGTTGTTGTCTCAAGTCAAATAAAATGTGGAAAATTAGGCATGGGATTACCACCCTTTCCCTACCCCCCCACCCCCACCCCATCTTCCACACATACATTCATTTGAAATACAAAACAAAAATTGTCAGCTGTAAGAGAGACAGCAATGTAATACAAGGAAAGAAAATCCAGAAATGTGCTGATTTTGCTACTAACAAACACATAACAGACATCCTTGTTTTCTCTCTGTCTGTCTATGTCTGTCTGTCTGTCTGTCTGTATTCCTCCCCTCCCTCCCCCCCTCACACACACACACTCACTCTCTCTCTCTCACACACACACACACACCTCTCTCTTTCTCCCATACACTCACACACACACACACACACACACACACACACACACACACACACACACACACACACACACACACACACACACACACACACACACACACACACACACACACACACACCACTCACATGCACACCACTCCCACACACATGCACGCTTGCATGCATTTTCTTGTGCACACTAGCAAGCACATATATTCACATTAAAATATGTATTGCACTTTTCAAACAATCCCAAATGTCTTCCTAACGTAATTCATTGTACTTGAACTCATTTTCCCTGATGACCCAACTGACTTAAAACAAGTAAATGTATGGATATAAGTAAACACAGAGCGATGCACATCATACATTTGTATAACGAGATATGCTGTATCAGAGTACAATGCACATGTCCTGCCAAACAGTCCATCCTTTTCCTCACTTATCTTTATGTATGAGAATATTTATTAGTCATAATAATATCCATCCCATTCGGAGAGGATTAATTAAAGAGGCCAAAACCCGCAACGAAAGGAAAAAGAAGAGCCACCACCCAATCAAACATCATTACTCTCTCAAGAATAACACAGACTCCAGCAGTTTGGACTAGAAAGTTTCTAGGCTTATCCCGGATCAGAGATCAAAGGGGTAATAGATGTGAAATGGCCATCGGTATCTGTCTGACACACTTATGCCTAGAAACAGGTTTACATATCAGGCTTAAAATGATTATATATGTCTTTGTACAGATGGGGCTAAGAAAGATTAATGTCGTGAGGGTAGAGAGGGAGAGAAACATAGGCAAAGAGAGAGGGGGGAGAGGAAAGAGTGAAGAGAGAGAGAGAGAGAGGGAGAGAGAGAGAGAGACAGAGAGGTTTACTATTTTAATGTGGGGATGTCTTAGGAATGAAATAATGGAATGTGTGTGTAGTAATAACAAGTTTCATTAGCAGAAGTTGTGTAGGAGAAGGGTTTTAAATGGAATAATCATTTATGTTATTTCAAGGAAATATCTGTAAAGCTTTCATTTAGAACTAGCCAGCGATGTGGATGATTTGATATTAGTCAGTCATGTATTCCAGAGATATGTTGCAGAGGAGATGCTGGCTTCGAATATGTCTTAAGCGAATTTTTTTTTAATGAATACACTTTTTTTTATAAAAGACTGCTTGTAACAGGTAGGTCAAAAATCTTATACAGTGACTGAAATACACCTGTTTTCTTGTAATGCCTAGTGGTGACAGTATTTGGTTAAAACACTGGCAGAGTCAGGTATGGTGATAACTGATCAATATTGAGTTATTGTCAAGAATATGGTGCAGGTGCTGAAAGTTCACATAGGATTGTGAAGAGCAGGGCATTCACCCAGCTGCCCTGGCCTGGAATATTGGAGAGACAGGTTCATTTCCCAGGTCCCTCCCCTTGAAGGCCAAGTAGCCTTCTTGCCTTTCTGAAGTCTTGGTTAAAAAAAAAAAAAAAGGGTGGCGCTGCACTGCGTGGAGAGCTAGAGCAGCCTGAGTTTTACATGATAAAATCCATTGTCTCAAGACAAACAAACAAACAAACAAACAAACAATTAAAAAAAAAGAATATGAATATGATGTATTTTTCCTGTAATTTATTTCTAGAATTCTGCTGTGGTTGTAGTGAGTTTTACATGATAAAATCCATTGTCACAAAACAAAAAACAAACAAACTAACAAACAAAAACAACAAACAAACAACAAACAAACAAACAAACAAAAAAAAAAAAAAAAAAGAATATGAATGTGATGTATTTTTCCTGTAATTTATTTCTAGAATTCTGCTGTGGTTGTAGTGATGTTACCAGTTGCTTGCTTGGGTGTATTTTGTTTATTTGTTATTTATTTCTAGAGCTCTCCTGTGATGTAGTGTCTTTGCTTTATAACTTTTTTTGTAATGATTTTGTATTTTATTGAATTACTTGCATTTATGGAAGATCTTGACTGATTTTTCTGCTTTTGTGTAGCTTTTTTCAATGTTTATATCTTTAACAGTTGCCAGTGCTGTCTAAGATACGCTTGTAAATTTTTGTTTTGTTTTCTAGAATTCTTGTGTATTAACATTAAGTAATTTTTTGATGTTATGATTTGTGTTTGCATCAGTCTATTCTGGTTATATTGCTTTTGATTTTTATAGTGTCAAGTGTTAGAATTCATGGCATAATCTTGATGAACGAAAGTAGTATGTGTAGTTCTGTTCACAGCATTATCCACAACACACGTTTTACACATAGTTGTTTATTACACAGGTCATTTACCTGTACACATGTTTATGTGTAGGTATGTGTGCATCATGTATGCATACACATACATACATGTATGTAATGTGCATACGCTCACACTCACACACACACACGCACGCGCATGCACACGCGCGCGCACACACACACACACACACACACACACACACACACACACACATACACACAAACACAAACACAAACACACACAAACACAAACACACTCTCACACCACCATGAGCAAGCACACACACACTCAAAAGCACACACACACACACACACACACACACACACACACACACACACACACACACACACACACACACACACACACACACACACACACACACACGCACGCACACACACACACACACACACACACACACTCACACTCACACAGTCGCAATGTGCTCTGTTAATCATAATGTTAAGCTCCCTAGCAAATGCATTGGAACTTGTGTTATTTGAAACATTTCAAAATATGTAAACAACTTAGATGCCTACAAATTCAGATATTTGTTGTATTGATATTCAAATATGGAAATTTACGATTATTTTTGTATTCAGGGTATGTTTTGCAGTTGAGACTAATTTGGCTCTGATCAAATGATGGGCGACATTGTCATTTACATTTTATATCAGAATCTCCTTGGTTTTGTTCAGATTAACCTTTTCACTCCCTCATGTCACTGTATCCCACCAAGTTCCAGCACAAATCTTGTGGAAAGAATAAGGCATGAATGGGTGAACATAGTCTCTTTTTATCAAACAATAAAAGGAAAAAGAAATTGTAATTTTGGCCATACGTTTCTGTTATTACATGTAACTAGACTTTATTGACTTAGGAAGCTGGTATGTGGTGGAAAGGATGAAGATTTTTGTTTAAGTTTGTGTGTTGTATGTGTGTGTGTGTGTGTGTGTGTGTGTGTGTGTGTGTGTGTGTTATTGTGTGTGTATGTGTGTGAAATGTGTGTGTGTGTGTGTGTGTGTGTGTGTGTATAATTGTGTGTGTGTGTGTGTGTGATTGTGTGTGTGTGATTTGTGTGTGTGTGTGTGTGTGTGTGGTGATTGTGTGTGTGTGTGTGTGTGTGTGTGTGTGTGTGTGTGTGTGTGTGTGTGTGTGTGTGTGTTGTGTGCGGTGTGTGTATCTCTGTGTTGTGTTGTGTGTGTGTGTGGTGTGTGTGTGTGTTGTTGTGTGTGTGTGTGTGTGTGTTCGTGTGTGTGTGTGTGTGTGTGTGTGTGTGTGTGTGTGTGTGTGTGTGGGTGTGTGTGGGTGTGTATGTGTCATGTGTGTGTGTGTGTTGTGTGTGTGTGTGTGTGTGTGTGGTGTGTGTGGCGTGTGTGCATGTGTGTGTGTGTATGTGTCATCGTGTGTGTGTGTGTGTGTGTGTGTGTATGTGTCGGGTATGTGTGTGTGTGTGTGTGTGTGTGTGTGTGTTGGTTCATGATATGCAACTTTCACATGCTTTCGTATGAGTTTATGAGGAGACCTTTACATATATGCCATTTTGTTGTTGTTCATGGTGGTAGTGTTTGTTTTTTTACCTCCACTAAAGCAATCATACCCCATTTTCAGGGGCATGCCTGCTGGGTGTTTCATGTTTCTATAACCCCCCAAATGTCGATATAGCTCATAGGATCTTTAACATGTGTATTTGATGTTCTGCATGCATGGAGACATGAAGAGGGTTCTGGTACTTGCTGGTCTCTTCTTAACCCTTTGATTCCCACACCCTGTCCACTAGCATCCTGTATGTCAGCCACACATGCAAAAGCAAAAACTTAACCCTTTGACTCCCTCGCATATAGGGTGAGGGAATCAAAGGGTTATATGCAGGAAGCTGGTGGATATGGTGCGGGAGTCAAAGGGTTAAGTTTTTGCTGTTGGTGGATATGGTGCGGGAGTCAAAAGGTTAAGTTTTTGCATTTGCAGTTGGTGGATAGGGTGTGGAAGTCAAAGGGGTTAAGTTTTTGCAGTTGGTGGATAGGGTGCAGGAGTCAAAGAGTTAAGTTTTTGCAGATGGTGGATAGGGTGTGGGAGTCAAGGGTTAAGTTTTTGCAGTTGGTGGATAGGTGCGGGAGTCAAAGGGTTAATTTTTTTGAGTTGGTGGACAGGGTGCGGGAGTCGAAGGGTTAAAGCTGATCAGGAAGACAGAAAACTGTCCACCCTTTATCCACCAGACGATATCCAAGCAGGTTCAAACTCAGGCCTTTGAGTTGGAAGACCGGTGTTCCAAACACTTGACTGTAACACCCGGCAGTATGAGGGAGTGAAAGGATAAACAAAATGCATGGCAAAATCTAAAACAAGTGTGACGTCCCACGTTCAAGCAAACGGGAACCAGAAAAAACATGAAAAAAGAAGAACGTGTATTTAATACAACCAGACAAGACAGGCTCAAATTTTCGCCAACTGGCCTTTGTCAAGCGTAAGATCACAAACAAACAAACACCAGATACAAAAATTAGGAGAGAGAGACTAGAACTTCCCTGCTGCTCTTTCCATGTATATACTGCAAAACATCCCTTTGTTTGTGTTGTGTGTGTCAATGAGAGAGTGGAATGATTAATGTGGTGTACTTTTGTTTGATTTTATATGGAATTTTTGTAAAATATGGCGTTAATTCTTAGTTAAATATTACTGAAAGAGGGAGTAGAAAAGATTAATCTTTTGCCACCCACACCCTATCCACCAGCTGCAAAGACTTGGTCCTTTGACACTCTCACCCTGTCCACCAGCTTTCTGCAGGAAGAAGGTGGACAGGGTGAGAGAGTTAAATGGAAACGTTTGACCTGGTTGATAATACATGATGCTGATGGAGAGGGTGCAGGAGTCAAAGAGTTAAGGCAGTGCATTTCTATGAAATTTGTCTTTCTGATTTAATTGATGTGCCTTTTGAAAAGCGTGACTTTAATGTTGTTGGTCAACGAAAGACTGAAAGTGTTTAGCACAGTCTGTTTCTATAAAATTGTATGTACATGTACAGTATGTGTGTTATCTTGTATGCAAAATTCATTGCTGGACATAGTCTTACTTTTTCTGTCATATGTCGATTTTTCTTTTACCAGATGGAGAGTTAGGGGACTCCTTGATGCGGAGTAAAACCATGCCCAACTTGGGGAGACCCAAACTGAGTCGTAAGCTGTCCACCTTCAATGATGGCGAACGTCTGAGGATGGCCAAGGACATGGTGGAAAAAGCTATCAAGGTGAGGGCATTGTTTTTAACCCTTTGACTCCCCCACCCTGTCCACCAGCATCCTGCACTGCCAACCATGCTAGCAAAGCAAAAACTTAACCCTTTGATTCCCTCACCAAGGGAATCAAAGGGTTAAGTTTTTGCAGTTGGTAGATAGGTTGTGGGAGTCAAAGGGTTAAAGCATATTAGTTTTTCTTGGATGTGGTATGCGCCATGCTTTGCCTGCACTGTGCAGTCTGCATAGTCTGCCTTCAGTGGGCATGCATGCATGCTGAGTGGGTTTTTTTTGTTTCCATAAATCAGCCACTGACATGACTTGATATTCTGCATGTGTATATGAGCCAGGGTCAAAAGGTGCTTTGGGGTGAATTTCCTAGTTCAAATCAATGCAACTAATGTTCTTGCCTTTGCACAGCCTGAACAATCCTAGATATTGAGCTTTAAATGTCAAATCAAATAGCAGACATTTAAAGCTCAATATCTAGGATTGTTCAGGCTGTGCAAAGGCAAGAAAATTAGTTGCAGTGATTTGAACTAGGAAAGTCACCCAAAGCACCTTTTGACCCTTTTTGACCCTGGCTCATATGCAGACAGGGGGTTTAGGCATTGGCAGGCCTGCACACATGGACACATGGACCTAACACAGTGGAAAAAAATCTCTATCCTTTACCCATCAGTTGGAATGAGGTATCTAAATTGAACCCAGGTCTTCTGAGTGGAAGTCTGATGTTTGCCTACTTGACTATTGCGCTCCAACATAATGTGATAAATGCACGAATTGTGTTCCATCATTTCGTAACCATCATGGTCATGTGGGAGAGGAAGGGGAGGGAACTATGGGATGCTTTAGCAGACTGGATTCTCCATCTCTGTCTCAGGGGTGGGGCAACAATTGACGTGCTGAAACTGGTCCGTTCTTTGACATTTACCATCCACCTCTTCCTCTCTTGACCTTTGCAACCGCCTTCATCCACAATATTTTGAAGGATGGTCTTAGATAGTGTGTCATGGCAGGTGACATGCCCAGGCCACATGCGCTCGCATCGCTTCCCTGTTGCCAGAACTGGTTCCTATGGGACCACCAAGATTGTTCTTGTTCAGTGTGTGCACATTGGTCTTGTGTTCAGGGTGGGTCACACAAAGCTGGGAGGTAATGTACTGAGCAGGACCAGTCACCGTGGTGTAGTGGTTAGTGCTGCGGACTACCGACTGGAAGGCTGTGGGTTCGAATCCCCATCAGTCCCTTCAAAAATCACTGAGTTGGGCATGCTATGGGCTCTTTGGGAAGACTGGAACAACACAGTCGAGTCTCATCCACTTCATGGATGCGTCATTGAAGGTGTTGCTCAAATCTTCTGACCAGCACCGCACGTGTCTGTATCTCTCGGGCCTGGTTGACGCCAGGATATATTACGATAGTAAATGTAGAGTACAGCCCTGTCATGCAGTCTCAGTCCTCAACTCCATAGCATCATGATTATCATCTTCATTGACATCATCATCATGGCATTGTAAAAACTGTTCCAGCTTCTGCGGCCATTAAGGTGGCATAGAAAATGGGACATGAAAAATGGTGAGCACAAAGGTAACCTCCCTGAGTGCAATCATCCTTAAAAATATTTATTACTATCTATCTATCTATCTATCTATCTATCTATCTATCTATCTATCTATCTATTATATATATATATATATATATATATATTGTGTGTGTATATATATATACATACTGAGCAGACTGAAAAGAATGGAATAGATCTCGGCCAAGGAATTATATGTCGTTTCAATATCACAGAGCCTTGCTGGGTTTAGAGTTAGAACTTCTACTTTCTGATGTTTGAACCTGGGTTGGGAAATCTTGTGTATATATCCTTCAGTCCATCCATACCTAACACTGTTCATGGTTCAGGAATGTGAAGCAGCAAGGGAGAGGAGTGGTGCCCACCCTTAGAAAGTTAACCTGAGAGTAGCGAGATGTCTACCACCTCACTCTCCTGTGACCAGATTTAGGGTTATGAGATTGCCATTACCCTCATTTTGCTTTGGTTGTTTCAGTATCGTAAAGTGTTCACCATTCAAGGTGGCTATGCCATTACCTCATTTTGGTTTGATTGTTTCAGTATCGTAAAGTGTTCACCATTCAAGGTGGCTATGCCATTACCCTCATTTTGCTTTGTTGTTTCAGTATCGTAAAGTGTTCACCATTCAAGGTGGCTATGCCATTACCCTCATTTTGGTTTGTTGTTTCAGTATCGTAAAGTGTTCACCATTCAAGGTGGCTATGCCATTACCCTCATTTTGGTTTGATTGTTTCAGTATCGTAAAGTGTTCACCATTCAAGGTGGCTATGCCATTACCTCATTTTGGTTTGTTGTTTCAGTATCGTAAAGTGTTCACCATTCAAGGTGGCTATGCCATTACCTCATTTTGGTTTGGTTGTTTCAGTATCGTAAAGTGTTCACCATTCAAGGTGGCTATGCCATTACCTCATTTTGGTTTGATTGTTTCAGTATCGTAAAGTGTTCACCATTCAAGGTGGCTATGCCATTACCCTCATTTTGGTTTGATTGTTTCAGTATCGTAAAGTGTTCACCATTCAAGGTGGCTATGCCATTACCCTCATTTTGGTTTGATTGTTTCAGTATCGTAAAGTGTTCACCATTCAAGGTGGCTATGCCATTACCCTCATTTTGGTTTGATTGTTTCAGTATCGTAAAGTGTTCACCATTCAAGGTGGCTATGCCATTACCCTCATTTTGGTTTGATTGTTTCAGTATCGTAAAGTGTTCACCATTCAAGGTGGCTATGCCATTACCCTCATTTTGGTTTGATTGTTTCAGTATCGTAAAGTGTTCACCATTCAAGGTGGCTATGCCATTACCCTCATTTTGGTTTGATTGTTTCAGTATCGTAAAGTGTTCACCATTCAAGGTGGCTATGCCATTACCCTCATTTTGGTTTGATTGTTTCAGTATCGTAAAGTGTTCACCATTCAAGGTGGCTATGCCATTACCCTCATTTTGGTTTGATTGTTTCAGTATCGTAAAGTGTTCACCATTCAAGGTGGCTACTCCAGCATACGACACAGCCTGCGACGAAGGGGTTGGGTGGAAAAGTTCTACAAAATCCCGTCACCACCGCAGAAAACTCCCAGAACCAAGCGGAAAAAAGCCACATCAGATGATGATGATGACGACGATGACGATGACGACGACGATGATGATGATGGTGCTGATACCGATGATTATGACAGTACGTATTTGGGGCATTGCTTCTGACTTCTGTCTTCTACTTCCACCTCTTGAGTTTGTTCATTTAGAAATCCAAAACAAGTGCGACTGCCCACGTTCAAGCAAACA
>JAPXFY010000018.1:7475708-7513208 GCA_030674185.1 Monoplex corrugatus
CACAAAAGTCAAGATAGAGCCCTTTGGAGGAGAGTGGTGGTGTCAGAGTGCAGTGGCCAACACTGAACCCAGTGATGCCGACTGGTGATACTCCCATGCTGCTCATTTCGGCTTCCCCAACACAGCTGTAAACCCTCAGAAGCAGAAGTCATCATGAGAGCAGTGTATGACACGCTAAACAATCTAGGACAACAGTTCACGTTACTATAATGATAAGAATGGGTATGATAGTGATGACAGTGATGATGCTATGGAAGTCCATTTTCAGACTGAGACTGTGTGGCAGAAGTTATACTCTAGGCTTACTTCCATGATATACCATGATGTCAACCAGGCCTGAGAGATACAGATACATGCAAGGCCAGTCAATTACGCATCTGTATAATGAGTGAGGCACAAGTGTGTAGTCCTAGTCATCCTAACAAAGCCCACAGCACACTCAGTTCTTGGTAGAAGGGGTTAGGGCAACAACAACAAAAAAATCCCACAGTCATTTTTTGATGGGGGTATGCAGTAATGACCTCCCAGTCTGTACTCTTTTGTACTAACCAGTTCGTCATGGTGACTGAAAAAATGATTGTTGTTGTTGTTGTTATTATTGTTACTACTACTACACATCATCATCATCGTCATTATCATCATCAGTACTATTATTGCTATTATTATTATCATTATTATTGTTATGCTGATTGTTATTATTATTATTGTTATCAATATTATTGATATTGTTATTATTCTTGTTGTTGTCATTATTATTACTATCGTCATCATCATCATCATTCTTATCATTATTATAATGATTGTTGTTATCAACATCATCATCATCATCATCATTGTTATTATTATTATTATTATTATTGTTATTATTATATTGTTATTATTATTATTATTGTTGTTGTTGCTGTTGTTGTTGTCATTGTTATCATCATCATCACTACCACCCACCACCATCATTATCATTACTATCATCACCATCATCATCATCATCATCATCATCATCTATCATCAAGTACCGGACTGTGTTGTTACGGCCTTGATGACGTTGTAGGGTGTGTGTGGCAGGTGGGTCTGTGTATGAATATGAAGAACGTGCCATGGTTCGAGAACGCCAACCCCGACGGCTTCTTTCCCCGCTGTTATCGACTCAGTCACGATGAGGAGAAACAGGCTTTTGTAGGTGAGTCGTCATCTTCTTCTTTTTCTGGGGATCTGGATGTGTCTTCATCCGTTTTTAATCTTCTTTTAACATTGTAGGTGGAGATGTAATGTCGCGCTGTTATGTAGCCTTGGTTGTTTCATTGACAGACTGATATGAAAGATGAAGATAAAGCTCATGAACGAGACAGGATCTGAAGATATTGACAGTGCACGGGGCTTATGTGTGGGCTTGAGGTTTATGCCATGATTGTTTTGGATCTTCTCCATCACATGGCATCATTGGCATCGGTAGCATGTACACTTTGTTATTTTATTATTTTGTTGTTGTTATTAGTGGTATTAGTATTAGTAGTATTTTTATTATTATCATTATGTTTGGTATAAATTATTGAATTAATCCTGGGATTGCTACTTTTAGAAAGTGAAACTGAAACTTCTTTGTGTGTCTGTTTTCCTGTTTCCATGTGTGTGTGTGTGTGTGTGTGTGTGTGTGTGTGTGTGTGTGTGTGTGTGTGTGTGTGTGTGTGTGTGTGTGTGTGTGTGTGTGTGTGTGTGTGTGTGTGTGTACATCAAATATAAACTCTCTAACACAAATACATTCCTTTAAATCCACAAAGCACCCGCCCCCCCCCCCCCCCCACCTCACCCCAAATATAGAAAGCAAGCGAAATGGGGAGGGAAGGGTGAGACAAATAAACATCTCATGAAGAACAAAAAAAACAAAAAAACATGCCCAAATGAAACTCCATCCTCACAGATTTGTCCTAAACTACAGAAAACTGCAAAAATGTAATACATAAACTGATGCAGATGGGTCTTTTAATTGTTCTGGTTACTCTAGCCATTATTAGTAACATCTTAAGATTTTGCTTAATATCATTGTTGACAATGCAGGATGCTAGTGGATAGGGTGAGGGAATCAAAGGGTAATGTTTTTGCTTAATATCATTGTTGACAATGCAGAATGCTGCTAACAGATAAGGTTGAGGGAATGCAGGATGCTAGTGGATAGGGTGAGGGAGTCAAAGGGTTATGTTTTTGCTTAATATCATTGTTGACAATGCAGGATGCTAACAGATGTGGTTGAGGGAGTCAAAGGGTTGT
The DNA here is from genome assembly GCA_030674185.1 of Monoplex corrugatus. Lineage (NCBI taxonomy): Eukaryota > Metazoa > Mollusca > Gastropoda > Littorinimorpha > Ranellidae > Monoplex > Monoplex corrugatus. The sequence continues at coordinate 7,477,971 of JAPXFY010000018.1, forward strand.
GTTTTTGCTTAATATCATTGTTGACAATGCAGGATGCTAACAGATGTGGTTGAGGGAGTCAAAGGGTTATGTTTTTGCTTAATATCATTGTTGACAATGCAGGATGCTAACAGATGTGGTTGAGGGAGTCAAAGGGTTATGTTTTTGCTTAATATTATTGTTGACAATGTAGGATGCTAACAGATAAGGTTGAGGGAGTCAGAGGGTTATGTTTTTGCTTAATATCATTGTTGACAATGCAGGATGCTAGTGGATAGGGTGAGGGAGTCAAAGGGTTATGTTTTTGCTTAATATCATTGTTGACAATGCAGGATGCTAACAGATGTGGTTGAGGGAGTCAAAGGGTTATGTTTTTGCTTAATATCATTGTTGACAATGCAGGATGCTAACAGATAAGGTTGATGGAGTCAGAGGGTTGTGTTTTTGCTTAATATCATTGTTGACAATGCAGGATGCTAACAGATAAGGTTGATGGAGTCAGAGGGTTGTGTTTTTGCTTAATATCATTGTTGACAATGCAGGATGCTAACAGATAAGGTTGATGGAGTCAGAGGGTTATCAGACAATACAGAAAACTTTTTTTCTTGTGCAGATGATTTTCGGCTGACGGCTTGCATGAACATCCTCAAGTTTGTCGCCCAGCAGAACACCGAGAGCTCCGCCACGCCAGACGACCTGGAGGAACCCCCTTCCACGGCTGCCAGCAACAGCAGCAAGAAGGACACACAGGCCGCAGACAGCGAAGCCAAAGCCAAGTGCAGTAACACCGACTGCGCTTCCAACAAGACCAAGGACAGAGGGAAGTGTTCCTGCCCTCCACCAACTTCACAGGGTAGCAAACCTGGGGCGGCCAACACAGCCGGGAATGATGGGAAGTCCAATGCGAAGAAGGCGGGAGAGGAGTCGGGCAGCGGCGGGAAAGCGGCTGAAGGCCAGTCCAAATGTATGTTGTTGCATAGTTCTCACGATTGGGGTTGTAAATGATGCAAACAGTATTTCAGGTTTAATGTAAAGTGTTTCTCTGTGTGCTTGCTGGGTTGAGTAGTTCTGATTGTATTGATATTTTGTGTGTGCATGGTTGTTGTTATTGTTATTGTTGTTGTTGTTGCTGTTATCGTTGTTGTTGTTGCTGTTTTGTTGTTGTTGCTGCTGTTGTTGTTATTGTTGTTGTTATTGTTGTTGTTGCTGGTGTTGTTGTTGTTGTTGTTGTCATTGTTGTTGAGAGGCAGAAAGGAAGAAAGGCAGACCTCCAGTCTCATACATCGAGAACATAACCAACATCAGTGGCCTAAACATTTAAGAAGCTGTCCACAAAAGTCAAGACAGAGCCATTTGGAGGTGCATGACAGTGTCATGGAGTGCACTGAATACAGCAATGCTGGCAGGTGATAGGCATTAAAAACAATAAGCATGGGTGGAGCGCATATGGAATTGCCTGAATGTGATGACTGACTTCTTGAAGAAACCTGAATTTAGTTCAGATTCACAGAAGAGCAATAACTGAAAATTACTAACTATTGTAGTTGCGTATACATAACCTTGTCTTCAGAGAGAAGAGGTTTGATCATGTCAGTCCTCTCCATTCACCCTCTGCACTGGTTGCCTGTTTTGAACAGAATTGAATATAAGCTGGATACCTTGTGTTACAGATTTATTCACCAGTCTGCTCTATCACACCTTTGTGACGACATCAATATTTATACGCCAGCTCGCACCTTGTGCTCTGTTTCAGATATTCTTACCTTTCAGGTCCCTAGATTTAAATTATCAACTATAGGCCTGTGTTCTTTTGCTGTTTCAGGACCATCCGCCTGGAATAAACTTCCCTTATGCCTTCATCTATCACCTACCCTTTCTGCTTTTAAATCCAGTTTAAAAATCTGCCTCTTTTCCTGACATCGAATTCTGCAACTGTTTCCTTCCGTCAGTTTGTGTGGGTTTCTTTTGCGTGTTGTAAAATGGTCTGTGTCGATCACATGCTGTGTCTGATGCGTTTGTGTGCCTTGATTTAAATTGTCAAGATTTAGCGCTGTATAAGTACCAGTAGTAGTAGTAGTATCATTATTATTATCATTATCATCATCACTATTATCATTATTATTAATGTTGTTGTTATCATCATCATCAAGATCATCATCATCATTGTCATCGTCGTCATTATTATTATTATCATCTATCTGTCTCTGCCTTTCAGCAGATCCAAAACTGTCTAAACCTGGGGAGAAGAGGAAGAAGAAGCGAGTGCTAGTGCCGCTACGCATTCTGGAACTTGCCGTGATGCAGTGTGAACGATTCCTGTCTGAACGTGAACACGAAGATATTGATAGACACGATGAGGTATCGATGTGGTTTCTGAACTTTCTCCCTCATTTTTCCTGTTTTGTGTGTGTTTCTGTCTATTTGTGTTTTTGTTGCTTGTTTTGTTTGTTTCCTGACCTTTTGACTCCCGCACCCTATCCACCAGCATCCCATATTGTCAACCATGCTAGCAAAGCAAAAACTTAACCCTCTGACTCCCTCATCCTTTCCACCAGTTTCCTTTAACCCTATCCACCAGCTTCCTAAAGAAAGCTGGTGGATAGGGTGAGGGAGTCAGAGTTAAGTTTATGCATTTAGTGGATAGGTTGCAGGGGTTAAAGGGTTAAAGTTAAGAAAAACTGAGTGACCGTAGGTGAGGAGAACTGGTTGATGAAAAGGAAAGATATAGTATGTGTAGGTATTGTGTGTGTGTGTGTGTGTGTGTGTGTGTGTGTGTGTGTGTCTGTGTGTGTGTGTGTGTCTGTGTGTGTGTGTGTGTGTGTGTGTGTGTGTGTGTGTGTGTGTGTGTGTGTGTGTGTCTGTGTGTGTGTGTGTGTGTGTGTGTGTGTGTGTGTGTGTGTGTGTGCTGTGTGTGTCTGTGTGTGTGTCTGTGTGTTGTCTGTGTGTGTGTGTGTGTGGTGTCTGTGTCGTGTGTGTGTGTGTGTGTGTTGTGTGTGTGTGTTGTGTGTGTGTGTGTGTGTGTGTGTGTAGTGTGTGTGTGTGTGTGTGTGTGTGTGTGTTGGTGTGTGATGTAAGTGTGTGTGTGTGTGTGTGTGTGATGTGTGTGTGTGTGTGTGTGTGTGTGATGTAAGTGTGTGTGTGTGTGTGTGTGTGTGATGTAATGTGTGTGTGTGTGTGTGTGTGTGTGTAGTGTGTGGTGTGTGTGTGTGTGTGTGTTGATGTAAGTGTGTGTGTGTGTGTGGTGTGTGTGATGTAAGTGTGTGTGTGTGTGTGTGTGTATGTGTGTGTGTGTGTGTGGTGTGTGTGATGTAAGTGTGTGTGTGTGTGTGTGATGTAAGTGTGGTGTGTGTGTGTGTGTGTGTGATGTATGTGTGTGTGTGTGTGTGTGTGTGTGATGTAAGTGTGTGTGGTGTGTGTGTGTATGTAAGTGTGTGTGTGTGTGTGTGTGTGTGTGTGTGATGTAAGTGTGTGTGTGTGTGTGTGTATGTGTGTGTGTGTGTGTGTGTGTGTGTGTGTGTAGTGTGTGTGTGTGTGTGTGTGTGTGTGTGTGTGTGTAGTGTGTGTGTTGTGTGTGTGTTGTGTGTGTGTGGTGTGTGCTAAGTGTGTGTGTGTGGGTGCAAGTGTGTGTGTGTGGTGTGTGTGTGTGTGTGAGTTGTGTGGCAAGTGTTGTGTGTGCAATGTGTGTTGGCATGTGTGTTGAATGTGATGTGTTGTTTGTGTTGTGTGAGTTTATAAATGTGGTGTGTACAATTAGTGATCAGTGTGTCACACGCATATGAGTGTGTCCGACCGAGATAGAGCAAAATGTGGCAGGGGAGATATTTTCTTTTTCCTCACCTATTTATCAAACTTGTTTTAAATTTTTCTTTACACTGTCTTTGACATACAACAGTTAACACGCATATCAACACAGAAAAGATGCAGCATCTGCAATAGAAGGAACTATCTGTCATATTTGTCCTTTGTAATGGTAACTGAAGTCATGGTGATCAGTAAAAAACATGAAATCCCCTCATGCAAAATAACAGCAAATGGCACAACCTTGAAACGGGTTAATAAGTTCAAATACCTGGGAACGGTCATTTCATCAGACGGCAGATGCACATCGGAAATAGCTGGCAGAATCGGCCAAGCCAAAACAGCATTCAAGAAGATGACAAGCATTCTTACCAAAAAATGCCTATCAATTAACATCAGAAAGAGAGTCCTTGAATGTTATATAAAACCAATACTGTTGTACGAATGCGAGGTGTGGACAGTCAGCAAGCAAAGCCAGAGCAGGATCGAGGCAGCCGAGATGTGGTTTCTCAGAAGAATGTTGAGAGTTCCATGGACAGCAAAGAAAACAAACGAGACAGTCTTGATGGAGGCAGACACAAATAGATCACTCATAAGAAAGATTAGGAAAAGACAAGCAGCATTTATAGGCCATTTTATGAGGAAGGGGGATTTGGAGCATCTGGTCACAACGGGAAAACTGGAGGGAAAGAGAGCACCAGGTAGACCCAGGGAGAAAATGCTGAACGGACTTGCAGAGTGGCTGGGGATGAAGAGGGTGGGGGAGATGTTGGGGGCAACAAGAGATAGAGATGGCTGGAAGTCCATGGTCGCCAATGCCATGCGGCAGGGCACCTGATGATGATGATGATGAATGGTAACTGTGTTGTGGAGCATGGGTGTGTATAGAAGAGGGTGGACATCAAGGTTGTCTCATACCCTGAGGTCATAGGGAAGTAAAGTCATAGATCTGTCAACTGTCTGTCCACCACTGGAAATACAGGATGACTACCTGAAGGGCGGGGCAAGAAAACATGGCTGGCAATCAGCTATCCACACCGTAAACTGGCGTCCAACTGCCTAAATAATGAGGTGAAAATATGGCCATACACTTAAAGTTTCAGTTTCAGTTTCTCAAGATGATGTCTCCATGCTCGGAATGAATTCCATATGTCCAATATCACGGTGCTATGTGATTACCTAAAAGCCCATGTGAAATGGTATGTTCAAGTGCATGTGGGAGTTGCTTCACATGAACACAGAAAAGAAACAGTAGCCCCAGGGAAAGGCAGTGACCATTGCCTCTCCCTCTGTAGGTACCCTTCCTAACACCAAACAGGGTTAGATACCCATTCACAGCTGGGTGGACTGGAGGGAGCTCTACTACTTCATTAACAAGTGGAAGGGATAAAGTGGTGAATGTAACAATGTGTACAGCATTAATTTTTGGGACATCAGTTTTTCAATCTGTGGGTCTATCAACAGTTTCAGTTTCAATTTCTCGAGAAGACATCTCCGCACTTGGAATGAATTCCATATGCACTAATGTCACAGGTGCCATTTGGTGAAGAAGATCCAGAATGATCACGGCACAAGCCTTAAGCCTGCACATAAATTCATGAGCTGGCCAGGTCCTGAGGTCCTACCTGTATAGTTTCATAACCCTGGGGTCGTAGGGGAGCTAGGTGGTAAGACCTCAACTTTTCCAGGGGCTAGCACCATGAGGGTAGTGCCCATCCCCTCTCCCTCGTTTCAAATTCATATTCATATTCACATTTTTTTTACCAAGACTTCAGAAAGGCAAGAAGGCTAATTGGTCCTCAAGGGGTAGGACCTGGGAAATCAACTTATCTCTCCAACCTTTTAATGCCCAGCTCTTCACAATTTTCAACTGCCATGGGGTCTTTAGCATGCACAGCCAGAGGGCACATGGTTCCGACTCATTTTTCATCCCCTTCTGAAGGTCTAGATGTTCAGTTCAATTTTCCGGTCAAACTTAGGAGAAAAGTCAAGGCCTCTACAAGGAGTGAACCCTGGAACCTTGAGTTTAGTTATTGGCAGGCGAATGTCTGAACCAATCTGCCACTCTTCTCTCTAGGGTTTATCAAAAGAGCCATCCCAGTTTCTACTATGTGAGGTCAAAAAGAGTAACGTCCTTTTTTGTCTGCCCACAGAGCACCTTCTCAGATGGACAATGGGAGGACTTGATCACGTGGTACTACCAGCTGGTCCAGTAAGTATGAATTGTTCTTGTGTAGTGATGATGATGATAATGATAATGACATTTATATGGCGCCATATCTTGAATAGCACTATTCCCAAACTCATTTGTACTCACTGCACATCAGGAAATAATCAGACTTTTCAGTGGAGCATCAGGAAATAATCAGACTTGTCAGTGGAGCATCAGGAAATAATCAGACTTTCAGTAGAGCATCAGGAAATATTAGATTTTCAGTGGAGCATCAGGAATAATCAGACTTGTCAGTGGAGCATCAGGAAATAATCAGACTTTTTGTGGAGCTCAGAATAATCAGACTTTTTAGTGGAGCCTCAGGAATAATCAGACTTTTCAGTAGAGCATCAGGAAGTAATTAGACTTTTCAGTGGAGCATCAGGAAATAATCAGACTTTTCAGTGGAGCCTCAGGAAATAATCAGACTTTTCAGTGGAGCTCAGGAAATAATCAGACTTTTTAGTGGAGCATCAGAAATAATCAGACTTTTCAGTGGAGCATCAGGAAATAATCAGACTTTTCAGTGGAGCCTCATGAAATAATCAGACTTTTTAGTGGTTCATCAAGAACTCCAGCTGTTAGGTGAGCTGAGAGTTCTACTATGTTCTTGCAGAATTTGCATCCATGGTGAGTGTGCATACCATGTGTTTTTGCATTTCCAGTCAGATCTTAAATGTGCATATCTGATATCCTGCATGCATACTCATTTGAAGAGATTTTAGGCACTGGCAGGTCTGGAGAAATATTGACTTGGAGATCAGAAAAATTCTGCAGCCTTTACCCATTAGGTGGAAGTGTCCTAAAGGATCGAACCCAGGACCTTCTGGTTGGAAATACAGTGTTTACCCACTTGACTATTATGTGTGTCAGTTACTGTTTGAATTTGATGCTTTTCATTACTTGAATGGCACTTTTGTGTAGGATAACATTTTCTGTGCATCATTTTACTGTTTAGTGCTGTGGTTATGTTTGTTTGTGTGTTTGTTTGTTTTTAAAGAAGTAAATTGGTTTCCGTTTCATTTCAGTAAATATTCTATAAATATTCATTGTTTTCATTGGTAATGTTGTATTGTGACCACAAATAAAGCACTAGTGTAGGGTTTTATTTAGTAATGTCATATTGTGACAACAAAAGCAAAGCACTAGTGTAGCGTTTTATTTAGTAATGTCATATTGTCACAACAAATAAAGCACTAGTGTAGCGTTTTATTTTGTAATGTTATTGTGTCAAAATAAGCACTAGTGTAGCGTTTTATTTAGTATGTCATATTGTGTCAACAAATAAAGCACTAGTGTAGCGTTTTATTTAGTAATGTCATATTTTGTCACAAATAAAGCACTAGTGTAGTGTTTTATTGTATGTCATATTGTGTCAACAAATAAAGCACTAGTGTAGCGTTTTATTTTGTAATGTTGTATTGTGACAACAAATCAAGCACTAGTGTAACACAAAGGCAGCTGCATAGACAAAGATGTGCCCAGACTATGGAATCTTTGTTTTGGAGATAATAGAATTGACTTGATGTGACTTGAGTTTAGGGTTACTGAATCATGTGAACTATCTGATTTGGTCATTGATTGGATACACAAATAGAAGATGCATAATTGTAATTTTACAGCTGATGTATTTCACAGTAGAAAAGTATGGCTTTCCTTGTATGTTCAAAAAGGACATTTTTGTTTTACTGATCCGGATGTTGTTGTGTCATTTACTTGAGATAAAGGGCTTTTTTCTTCCAGAATAGTTTTGTTACCTGGATTAGTTTTGACCTTTAACCCTTTGACTCCCTCACCCTGTCCACCAGCATCCTGCATTGTCAGCAATACTAGCAAAGCAAAAACATAACCCTTTGATTCCCTCGCTCTGTCCACCAGCAACCTGCATTGTCAACCATGCTAGCAAAGCAAAAACATAACACTTTGATTCCCTCACCCTATCCGCCAGCTTCCTGGAATCAAAGGGTTAAGTGTTTGCAGTTGGGGGATAGGGTGCAGGAGTCAAAGGGTTAAACTAAAGGAAATCTGGTGGTGGTCCGTTTGCTCAGTTGGTTGATAACACAGGAGTCATGGGTTCGATCACCTAGAAAGCCAGAGTTTTACTTACCAGTGTATAGGACTTTTGTGCAGGCATATGGCTTATACAAATCTCATTGTCATTTTGGAGCTTTATCCACCACGTCACATCTGCTGCGTTAGATTCTGAGGAATTGATTCTGAGTGTAACAACACCGTATGGAGAAAAACTGAAAACTGATGGAAAAAGACGTTATTTTTCACTGTTTCTCCCAGGTTTTATAACTCCTGCAGGAGTGACTGTATCTTTACCATTTTCTCACATAACACAGTCATAAGTTTATGGAGTCATAACTTACCACTTCACCGGTCAGTGTGTTGGTGTTTGTGTTTTCAGTGAGGACGGAATGATAGTGTCAGTGTCACCCCTGATCCTGAACCAGGTGGAGAGTTTAATCAACCGCATGAAGACCAGGTGTCCTCAGTTTGACATGGACGGCTTCCTCAATGTCTGGATTGTCAAACCAGGGGCCAAGTCACGTGGCAGAGGTAAGCACTATGGTATCTTTTTCGTAAACATCCATCCCTTGTCATGACAGCCCTTTGGTAATAAACCCTGTGTCATGTCAGCCCTTTGGTAAACACACATCCTGTGTCATGTCCTTGCAGTGACAGGAGATAGATTCGTTTGGAGGGCCATGATTGTCAATGCCATGCAGCAGGGCACACGATGATGATGATGTGTCATGCCAGCCCTTTGATAAACACACATCCTGTGTCATGTCAACCCTTCATCAATATCATGCTTTTGTAGAAGAAAAAAAAACACCACTTAACATTAGGGGGAAGAAGTAAGTAAGCATTGGAGAAGTTAAGCGTGTCCACTCCTGAAGACAGTATACTACATTGAGACATGGGATCTCGATGGTGTATGGGCGATCTATTCTAATAAACTGACAGTAAGTTCTAAACCAGTTTGGACATATTCAAAGTGGTTGTTGTGGGGCTTAAAGTTAAAGAAATTGATATCATGGCAATATTATCTAAATCAGTGTGTGGTCAGATGTTGGGTAGAACCTCAAAGCCTTTCCACCATGTAAGATTTATGCCCTGATTATGTGGGACTGTCTTTTTCATAACATGGCATTTGTGGTGTTAAAATGTATGGAATTTGGACAGCAAAGAAAACAAACGAGACAGTCTCGATGGAGGCAGACACAAGTAGATCACTCATAAGGAAGATTAGGAAAAGACAAGCAACATTTATAGGCCATTTTATGAGGAAGGGGGATTTGGGAAAGCTGGAGGGAAAGAGAGCACCAGGTAGACCCAGGGAGAGAATGCTGGACGGACTTGCAGAGTGGCTGGGGATGAGGAGGGTGGGGGAGATGCTGGGGGTAACGAGAGATAGAGATGGTTGGAAGTCCATGGTCACCAACACCATGCGGCAGGGCAACTGATGATGATGATGATGATGATGAAAATGTATGGAATTATACCAAGTATGGAAACACCGTCTTGAGAAAACTACAGCAGAAACTTCTGAATGAAACTTCTGAAATCTGAATTAAAGATGATTGAGCATAGTTGTCAGGCAGATGGTACCAGTTTCAAGTCCTGTTAAGCACGCTCGAGTGTAATTGTCAAATGGATGATACCAGATTCAAAGTCGTGGCTTCAACATCCTGCCGTCAGTCCACCCTGTTGTAAATTGGCACAATCCATCTTTGACGATGGGCTTTTTTGTTTGTTTATTTGTTTGGTCTTTTCTTGACATTTACTTTATATAAATTGTGTTTCAGGTATCACGTGTTACAATCGCCTGGAAGACATGTTGAAACTTGTCAGCTCACAGGTAGTGAAGAAAGAGGAAAATATGTTGTGCAGAAATACATGGGTAAGTTTTCAGATGCTTCTCTCACACTCCTTTTCTGCCTTTCCCTTTTCTTGAAACATTTCTTTTTCTGTCCTCACTTTCAATCAAACAGGAAATACAAAATATCTAACAAGTGCACATTTTTCTTGAAACATTTCTTTTTCTGTCCTCACTTTCAATCAAACAGGAAATACAAAATATCTAACAAGTGCACATTTTTCTTGAAACATTTCTTTTTCTGTCCTCATTTCAATCAAACAGGAAATACAAAATATCTAACAAGTGCACATTTCTGAAACATTCTTTTTCTGTCCTCATTTATCAACAGAAATACAAATTTAACAAGTGCACATTTTCTTGAAACATTTCTTTTTCTGTCCTCATTTTTAATCAAACAGGAAATACAAAATATTTAACAAGTGCACATTTTTCTTGAAACATGTCTTTCCGTGTCCTCATTTTCAATCAAACAGGAAATACAAATATTTAACAAGTGCACATTTTTCTTGAAACATTTCTTTTTCTGTCCACATTTTCAATCAAACAGGAAATACAAAATATTTAACAAGTGCACATTATTGATGTTTTTTCAAAGAGGGATTTATTACACTTGGCCAACTCCATATGCTCTCCACCCAGATCTGCCGGTAATTATGTGGCAAGCTTCTCGGGCCTGTGCATAATACTATGCCATGGCATGATCTTAAAATGGGGGTGGGTAGGGGAGGGGGTAACAGAATCCATGAATCACTAAGTTGACACTATGTGAACATGGTAACTTTTGTGTTGTTGCTGGCTGGGACTGGATGCAAATCTAACTGTTTAGACAGAGAGAAAGTTGACATCTGGTGAGTCAGATTGTAGACAGAGAGAATGTTGACATCTGGTGAGTCAGATTGTAGACAGAGAGAAAGTTGACATCTGGTGAGTCAGATTGTAGACAGAGAGAAAGTTGACATCTGGTGAGTCAGATTGTAGACAGAGAGAATGTTGACATCTGGTGAGTCAGATTATAGACAGAGAAAAAGTTGACATCTGGTGAGTCAGATTATAGACAAGAGAAAGTTGACATCTGGTGAGTCAGATTGTAGACAGAGAGAATGTTGACATCTGGTGAGTCAGATTGTAGACAGAGAGAATGTTGACATCTGGTGAGTCAGATTGTAGACAGAGAGAATGTTGACATCTGGTGAGTCAGATTATGAATGAAATCACCAAATGCATTTTTGTGCAATAAGAATAATGTGCATTTTATGATTATTTTTGTTCCATGTGTTTAATTTCATCATGTGCCTGTGCCCACTCATTGTTTTGTTTTGTTTGTATGTGTTGTCAGTGAAAAGTTTGTAAACATGTTGTGTATGTGTATGCTTACTGTATATCATTGTGTTTGTATGCTTACTGTGTCTTTGTATGCTTGTTGTGTGTATCATTGTGTTTGTGCGCTTATTGTGTGTCATTGTGTTTGTAAACATGTTGTGTGTCATTGTCTTCGTATGCTTACTGTGTGTTGTTGTGTTTGTGTGCGTATGCTTGTTGTGTGTCATTGTATTTTTGTATGCTTGTTGTGTGTCTTTGTGTTTGTGCGCATATTGTGTGTCATTGTGTTTGTATGTGTATGCTCATTGTGTGTTATTGTTTATGTGTGCATGCCTACTGTGTGTCTGTAGTCATATGCTCACTGTGTGTCCTTGTGTGTGTATGCTTGCTTCAAGCCTTTGTCTTTGTACATGTGTTCCTTTTTTGTTATCCTGTGCTTGTTATTTGCATACACATTGGCTGTTGCAGATGCTTTGGGCTTCATGGAGCACATAATTGACATCAGTTTTGATAGTATTATTGTTGTAAATATGATTGCTATTGTTATTATTATTATTATTATTACTGTTGTCTATTCATTATCATTATCATAATGATAGCTTAAATAGATAAATAGATATCATCATCATCATACACCCTGCCACATGACGTTGGTGATCATGGCCCTCCACATGACTCTTTCCTTTGTCGCCACAAGTACATCTCCCACACCCTCTCTGTCTTAATCCACTCCGCAAGTCTGTCCAGTAGATATCATAATTATAATTTTCATAAATAAATCGTTGTGTTTGTCCTTTCTCTCAGAGCGTCCCCTGCTGGTGTACAACACAAAATTCGACATCCGGCAGTGGTTCCTGGTGACAGACTGGAACCCACTCACCCTGTGGCTCTACCAGGACTCCTACATTCGATTCTGTTCCCAGCAGTACACCCTGGAAGACTTTGACCAGGGCATCCACCTCTCCAACTACTCCATCCAGAAGGCCTACAAGAACGGACCCCGCTCTTCCAAGCTGCCCTCAGACAACATGTGGACTCATGAGGAGTTTAAAGAGTACCTCAAGTAAGTGCTGAAGCCTGTGACTTTTTCTTTCTTTTATTGTTGTTTAAAGCCCAGCCGACTGCACAGAGCCATATCAGGGCTATAACCGCTTCAAAACACGCAAAACTTCAACAGGAAAAAAAAAAGAAAAGAAAATTAAGTACACATATCAATACATTCGCACACATAATCTTAAGTACATGCCCCGGGTGTAGGACCATTCTGTTTGATTTATCGCACAGGGGAGAGCTGTTCAAGAGGCTTAGAAAAGGGGATCAAAAGAAAGAGAGAGAAAAAGAAAAGGTGAGCACAAATGAATCTGCAAGTAATAAAGGCTGTCTATAACGTATCGATATGCAGGCTGGTTTGGTTCTTTTGATAAAGCCGTGGACTCAAAGATCTGATATCTCGAGTTCAGTGCAAGTCCACAGCTTTAGAAACTGTTCACTGCCCGTCCTAATGTTTCCATCGTTCTGGTGGTGTTGGCTTATTGTTTCATGGGTTCCATTCTCCCTCCCCCTCCTTTTCCATTTCAAGGCCATGCCATCACATAGGATTTTGCACAGGCTTAAGGAGTCTGCCAGCTAAGTGCTTGCAGATTTGGGTGGAGCGCATATGGAATTGTCTGAGTGTGGTGATTCCATCTTGAACAACTCCTCGCTGGCATATCAGCAGAAACGTCTGTGTTTGTAGACTGATACATGACTCTTGTCATGCTTTATTAACCCTTTGACTTCTGCCCCCTGTCTACCAGCATCCTGCATTGTCGGCAATACTAGCAAAGCAAAAACTTAACCCTTTGACTCCTGCCCCCTGTCTACCAGCATCCTGCATTGTCGGCAATACTAGCAAAGCAAAAACTTAACCCTTTGACTCCTGCCCCCTGTCCACCAGCATCCTGCATTGTCGGCAATACTAGCAAAGCAAAAACTTAACCGTTTGACACCCTCACCATATCCACTAGCATCCTGCATTGTCAACCATACTCATCATCATCATCAGGTGCCTTGCCGCATGGCGTTGGTGATCATGGACTTCCATCTGTCTATCTCTTGTTGCCTCAAGCATCTCCTCCACCCTTCTTGTCTTCAGCCACTCTGCAAGTCCGTCTAGTATTTTCTCCCTGGGTCTACCTGGTGCTCTCTTGACTCCTGCCCCCTGTCCACCAGCATCCTGCATTGTCGGCCATACTAGCTAAGCAAAAACTTAACCCTTTGACACCCTCACCATATCCACTAGCTTACTGCTGGAAACCAGTGGATAGGGTAAGAGAGTCAAAGGGTTAAGTTTTTGTGGTTGGTGGACAGGGTGCGGGAGTCGGAGGATTAAACAACTTGATACTGAGTAGAGTTGATTCTTTCTAGAGATGTCTTCTGTGTGTTGAGCTGGTTTTGAGGCCGTCATCAGGATGAGTGATGGCTGCGTGTTTGGGTTTGTCTCTTATGTGAATGAAGTCACTGGACGTGATGTAGACAGCAGTGTCTTTTTTTTATCTGCAAGTTCCACTGTGTTTGGTGCTGCCACAAGCAGACCTGGTCAGTGAGAACAACTTTTTCTTCCTTTGTAGCAGCAAGGTCATGGAGCAATTTATAAGTTAAACATTATTATACAGTACTATTCTCCATGCCCATTTGGACTTAGTGCATATTGAACATAACCAATTAAACATTATTATACAGTACTGTTCTGCACACTCATTTGGACTTAGTGCATATTGAACATAACCAATTAAACATTATTATACAGTACTGTTCTGCACACTCATTTGGACTTAGTGCATATTGAACATAACCAATTAAACATTATTATATAGTACTATTCTCCATGCCCATTTGGACTTAGTGCATATTGAACATAACCAATTAAACATTATTATACAGTACTGTTCTGCACACTCATTTGGACTTAGTGCATATTGAACATAACCAATTAAACATTATTATACAGTACTATTCTCCATGCCCATTTGGACTTAGTGCATATTAAACATAACCAATTAAACATTATTATATAGTACTGTTCTCCACACTCATTTGGACTTAGTGCATATTGAACATAACCAATTAAACATTATTATACAGTACTATTCTCCACACTCATTTGGACTTAGTGCATATTGAACATAACCAATTAAACATTATTATATAGTACTATTCTCCATGCCCATTTGGACTTAGTGCATATTGAACATAACCAATTAAACATTATTATATAGTACTGTTCTCCACACTCATTTGGACTTAGTGCATATTGAACATAACCAATTAAACATTATTATATAGTACTATTCTCCATGCCCATTTGGACTTAGTGCATATTAAACATAACCAATTAAACATTATTATACAGTACTATTCTCCACACTCATTTGGACTTACTGCATATTAAACATAACAGACTTTTTAGTGGAGTATGGAGAGCTCAAGTTGTTTTGACGCAGGCTAGTTAGTAAAACCATTGACTCAAGATGTGATATCTTGAGTTCAATCCCAGCTCGCATCATTAAAAACTGGCCTGTTTGCTGCCCATCTTAATGTTTCCATCATTCTGGTGGTGTCAGCTTAGTGTTTGATAGGTCCCTTCTCCCCTTTTCTCCGTTTCAAGACCTTGCCAGCGCGTAGGGTTTTGTGCAGGCTCAGGAAATCTGTCAGGTACTTGCTGGTGGGTTTGGGTGGAGCGCATATGAAGTTGCTTGAGGGCGGTGAATCCCTCTTGAAATAACTCCAATAACAAGCTATCAAGTGAGCTGAGCACACTTCAGTGTGTTGTTGCACAGTCTGCATCTTTGGTGGGTGTACGTGCCGGATGTTCTCATGTTTCCATAAGTTATCGGACACTCACATGACTTACTGGATCTCTAATGTGTACACCTGGTATTCTGCATGCCGTAAAGTTCGGGTTATAAGCCGCGACTTTTTTCCCCAGCTTTAACCTCTGCGGCTTAAAAAACGATGCGGCTTATTTGCGGATTTTCCCCGATCCCAGGAGCGTCATGTTCTCCTATTTTCTTAGCTTTTCTTTAACTCACCAAAATCGTGTTTACCATTCATGAATTTTTCGGTGAGCTCCATGTTAAAGTATTAACTGTTCACAGTTTTAAATCAAATCTGCACACATTGAAGTATTTGGATTGATATTCAGATCTGCTCTGCTCAAGGTACACCCTCATCATGCGAAAACGCGACGTAATCCCTACGAAGCAGCCTTCAAGTTGAAGGCGATCGACCTGGCCATTGAAAATGTGTGGCTTATAAACCAGCGCGGCTTATGTGTGGATATAGTTAAGATTTTTCTATAATTTAGTGGGTGCGCCTTATATTCGGTGTGCCCAATAGCCCGAACATTACGGTACTTTTACGCATGAAGGCATTTTGGCACTGGCAGGTCTGCATACATGTTGCTCTAGGAGATTGGAAAAATCTCCACCCTTTACCCACCATGCAAAGACGATGTGTAGGCAGATCAAATCCATGGCATTTTGATCGGATGTCTGACATTTACCCACTTGACTACTGTACCCGTCAAATGTTCATGCTACTATGTCAAGTAGGTTTGAAGACGACCTCAGGTAAATCATTAGACTATCCCAGGGAAGTTTATAGGCTACTCCAAATAAATGGATTCTAATAGTTCATTCCCTTGACACATCTGTCAGCTTTATGTATGTATATATTGGCTCGTTACAAAATGGTTGAATTTCAGTTGCAGTGTAATCAAAGTATTGCACATTTCTAATATGAAACGAAATGAGCGTATTGATGTAGTATACCATGCAGATTGAAAGAAATGGTGTTAAAATCGTAAGGGTTAACTGGTCTGCGCACACTGAAAGATTTATTGAGGTCATATGCATTTCAAAGTTAGATTGATCAAAAAGGGAGATTGTTAGTATGGCTTGACCATATTTTTTACCCAGAAGTCGGAAGCAGCCCAATGCATGGGAGGAGATCATCTACCCAGGAATGAAGCGTGCCATCAGCTGTGCCTTGCTGTGTACTCAGGATCTTGTGGAGTACCGCAAAGTTAGTGATGTCGGCCTGTCTAGCTGTCTGTCTCTCTGTCTCTGTCTGTCTGTCTGTCTGTCAGTGTCATCTGTCTTTTTGTGTCTGTTTTTTTTTTCTGTCTTCTGCTTCATCTCTATGTGTGTGTCTGTTTTAGTATCATTTTCTGTCTCTATCCGTGTGTCTGTCTGTCTGTCTTCTGTCCTTCTGTCTCTTTCCTCTTGATTCAGTGATGTCTGCTTGTCTGTCTCTCTATCAGTGTCATCTGTTTGGGTTTTGTTGTGTTTTTTTTTTCTATTTTTCTGTATTCCACCTCATCTCTCTGTATCTGTTTTTGTCTCTTTCCCTGTGTCTGTCTGTCTCTCTCCTCTTTGAATGCTTGTGTGTGTGTGTTTTACTTATGGTAAGAGTAGTGTACGTGATATCAATATTGAGGATATAGCAGTTTGTATTGTTGCTTGTGAGTAACCTGATTATAAGCGAATGTCAGTTTGTCATCAAGCATCCAGGGTAGTACTCATAGTCAGAAACTACTGAATGAGGTAGAAGTGTTCTTCTTGATGGCCATGTTTTGTGCACTCATTTGCATATACAATATAAAAATGTATAGATATTTTAAAGTGTAGTTATAAAAGCCAAAACAATTCAGTGGCGTCCGCTCACAAAAGCCAAAAGAATTCAGTGGCGTCCGCTCACAAAAGCCAAAACAATTCAGTGGTGTCCGCTCACAACAAAATTCAAGGGAGACATTAATGTGTTCATTATAGCAGTGGTTCATAGTAGCTACAAGTAAGAAAAATCAGTGACCTTGTACAGCACTGATGGTTTGTTGTCTGCTGATAGAGTTTAGAGGTTATTCATGACATACGCTTTATCAATATGTTGTCATTTTGACATTTATCAGTCAGTTCTATGACTCAGTCATTGAAGTATTTATCAGTCAAGTTCTATGACTCAGTCATTGAAGTACCAAAAGGAACATACAGCATACACACACATGCAACACACGCATGCACTCATGCACGTATGCACACACACGTACATGCATGGAACAGACACAATGCACTCAACAATCACACTACATCCCAGCTGCAACACACATAAACAAACATACAGACCACACTGACACACGCACACACATATACACTCATACATGCACACAACACACAACACACCATAATACACACACACACCTCACACACATACACACACACACACTACACACACATCACACACACACACACACACTACACACACAACACACACACACACACACACACACACACCACACACATCACACACACACACACACACACACACAACACCACACACACCAAAACACACACACACACACACACACACACACAACACACACACACACACAACACATCACACACAACACACACACACACACACTCACATACACACACACACACAATCACACACACACACACACACACACACACACACACACACACACACACACAACACACACACACACACACACACACACACACAACACCACACACAACATGGCATACAAACATTACTTCTGTGCTACACACTTCATCTGTGATGCTGCAGTTGTCCTACTCTTGTGTCGATCTTGGATTTCTCATTCTGTGATATGTAATTGATGCCATGTCTGTAGTGATTTCTTTCTTTTATTTATTGATGTATTTATTTTGTATTTCAGTCCAATGGCCCGGTTTGCATTTTCCTGTTTGTTTTGTTGAATTGTTCTTGTTCATTTCCAAGTTACTTTTTTGCTTCAGTCAACAAAGTGCTGAGCTTTGTTTTCTGTTCTATTGCAGTTGTTAATTTTTGTGATGCTTGCTAACATAGATACAGATTGGGAGACAAGCAGTTAGCTCTTTCACAGTCTGTGATATGATCATGGACATGGTTACGGAGACAGGCAACTAGCTCTGTCACACTGTGATATGGTCATAGACATAGATAGGGCAACAAGCAGTTAGCTCTGTCACACTGTGATATAGCTCTTTCACAGTCTGTGATATGATCATGGACATGGATAGTGAGACAGGCAAGTAGCTCTGTCACAATCTGTGATATGGTCATAGACATAGATAGGGCAACAAGCAGTTAGCTCTGTCACACTGTGCGGTATGATCACAGACATGGATAGGGAGACAGGCAACTAGTTCTGTCACACTCTGTGATATGATCATAGACATGGATAGGGAGACAGACAACTAGCTCTGTCACACTGTGTGATATGATCATAGATATGGATAGGGAGACAGGCAACTAGCTCTGTCACACTGTGTGATATGGTCATAGATATGGATAGGGAGACAGGCAACTAGCTCTGTCACAATCTGTGATATGGTCATAGACATAGATAGGGTAAGAGGCAGTTAGCTTTGTCACAATATGTGATATGGTCATAGATGTAGATAGGGTAAACAGGCGGTTAGCTCTGTCACAATAAGTGATTATGGCTATCCCACCATGTCATGAGGTGGTGCATACAGACTTTATCAACATTGCTTTGTCACTCACAAATTTTCTCAACAAAGAAGGTGCACTCAAAAACGCAGTCAAAAGATTGAAACTGAAAATAAAAGTGATTTTAGGAAAAAGCTTCTGTCTTGGTCAGTACCATACGAACGAAGCAAACTGTGGCTATATAAACGCAATATTGTTTACCAATCAACAGTTTTTAACTTGTCGGTGTATCATTTTGAGGTATCAAACTGCTAATACAACAAAATAAGTGGGTATCAGCACAGAGGCTGTCGTAAAACCCTGACTTCACTGAGTTGCCAGTGATTAGGTGAGATAGTTAATAGAATGAGTAGTGGATAGGGTGGGATGATGGATAGGGTGAGATGGTGGCAGGGTGAGTGTGGATAGGGTGAGGTGGTGGACAGGGTGAGGTAGTGCTCAGGGAGAAGTAGTGAGTAGATTGAGGTGTGGATAGGAGGCAGTGGATAGATTGAGTGGTGGATAGATTGAGGGGATGGATAGAGTGAGGTAGTGGATAGAGTGAAGTAGTGAATAGATTGAGGTGGTGGATAGAGGCAGCGATAGAGTGAGGTGGTGGATAGGATGAGGTGGTGGATAGGAGGCAGTGGATAGGGTGAGGTGGTGGATAGATTGAGGTGTGGGTAGGGTGAGGTAGTGGATAGGGTGAGGTGGTGGATAGGAGGCAGTGGATAGGGTGAGGTGGTGGATAGATGAGGTGGGGTAGGGTGAGGTAGTGGATAGGGTGAATTAGTGAATAGATTGAGGTAGTGGATAGGAGGCAGTAGATAGAGTGAGGTGGTGGATAGGTGAGGTGGTGGATAGGAGGCAGTGGATAGGGTGAGGTGGTGGATAGGGTGAGGTGGTGGATAGGGTGAGGTGGTGGATAGGGTGAGGTGGTGGATAGGGTGAGGTAGTGGATAGGGTGAGGTGGTGGATAGGGTGAGGTGGTGGATAGGAGGCAGTGGATAGGGTGAGGTGGTGGATAGATTGAGGTGGTGGGTAGGGTGAGGTAGTGGATAGGGTGAATTAGTGAATAGATTGAGGTGGTAGATAGGAGGCAGTAGATAGAGTGAGGTGGTGGATAGGGTGAGGTGGTGGATAGGAGGCAGTGGATAGAGTGAGGCAGTTGATAGAGTGAGGCAGTGATAGATTAGGGTGAGGTGGTGGATAAGTGGATAGAGGGTGGTGGATAGGAGGCAGTGATAGATAGGAGTGATAGAGTGAGGCAGTTGGATAGATGTGAGGCAGTGGGGATAGGGTGAAATGGTGGATGAGATAGGGGAGGGCAGTGGATAGGGTGAGGTGGTGGATAGATTGAGGTGGTGGTAGGGTGAGGTAGTGGATAGGGTGAATAGTGGAATAGATTGAGGTAGTGGACAGGAGGCAGTAGATTGAGTGAGGTGGTGGATAGGATGAGGTGTGGATAAGATGAGGTGGTGGAATAGGAGGCAGTGGATAGATTGAGGCAGTGGATAGGAGGCAGTGGATAGAGTGAGATGGTGGATAGGAGGCAGTGGATAGAGTGAGATGGTGGATAGGAGGCAGTGGATAGAGTGAGATGGTGGATAGGAGGCAGTGGATAGATTGAGGTAGTGGATAGGAGGCAGTGGATAGAGTGAGATGGTGGATAGGAGGCAGTGGATAGAGTGAGATGGTGGATAGGAGGCAGTGGATAGAGTGAGATGGTGGATAGGAGGCAGTGGATAGATTGAGGTAGTGGATAGGAGGCAGTGGATAGATTGAGGTGGTGGATAGGACAAAACAGTGGATAGAGTGAGGTGGTTGATAGGAGGCAATGGATAGAGTGAGGTGATTGATAGGAGGCAGTGGATAGAGTGAGGTGGTTGATAGGAGGCAGTGGATAGAGTGAGGTGGTGGATAGGAGGCAATGGATAGGGTGAGGTGGTGGATAGGATGAAGGAGCCCAAGGCTTGTGGTGGTTGCCCTGATGATTATGGGTCTTCTTTCACATGATTTGGGCGGCATGTTGCTGGCAGAGTCATCAGAGTATCGTCATGCCATCATCAGCAAACTGAAACTGTTATGTTCTGTCTGTTTTTTGATTGTGTTCTATTTGACACTTTTGGGTTCTGTTTGTTTGTTTTCTTTGTTTGTTTTCTTTTTTGTTTACATGCTTTATTGTTCAGTGTATTTGTAGTTCGATTTTTTTCTGCATGATTTCGTGAAAGACTTTTAATCTCTCTCTCTCTCTCTCTCTCTCTCTCTCTCTCTCTCTCTCTCTCTCTCTCTCTTCTCTCTCTCTCTCTCTCTCTCTCTCTCTCTCTTTCTCTCTCTCTCTCTCTCTCTCTTTGTCTGTCTCTTTCTCTCTGTCTCTCTCTCTGTCTCTCTCTCTCTCTCTCTCTTTTCTCTCTCTCTTTGTCTATCTGTCTGTCTCTCCCTCTTTCTATCTTTTTCTCTGTTTCTCTCTGTCTCTGTCTCATGTCTGTCTGTCTGTCTCTCTCTCTTCTCTCTCTCTTTCTCTTTCTCTCTCTCTCTCTATGTCCCTTTCTGTCTGTCTTGTCTCTCTCTCTCTTTCTTTCCCTGTCTCAGTTCTTGTCTGTGTCTCTTGTCTCTCTCTGTGTCTCTCTCATTCTCTCTGTCTGTCTTTCTGTTTCTCTCTGTCTCTTTTATGTCTGCTCTGTTTTCTCTCTCTCTCTCTCTCTCTCCTCTCTCTCTCTCTCTCTCTCTCTCTCTCTCTCTCTCTCTCTGTCCCTATCTGTCTGTCTGTCTTGTCTTCTCTCTTTCTCTCTCTCTCTGTCCAAGTAACTCCCCACCCCACCCTCTGTCCCTGTGTCTCTGTCTCTTTCTGTCTATATCTGTCTCTCTCTCTGTCTCTATTTTATCTCTTTCTCTCTCCCCCCCCCCTCCCCTGCTCCACGTCTCACACACACCACACCACATAGTCACTTGATCAAAAAAATCTTATGTTGCTTTTTTCTCTCTTTTTTGGTGGGGGAGGGGAGGGGGCAGAGGTGTGGGGTAAGGTCAGAGTTTTAGTCATTTCCTACAGTGAGGATGCTGATGACAGCCACTGAGATAATAACCATTGTGCTGCTTGATCACTTTTGTTTGGCCCCCTGCAGCAGGTGTGATAATACTACATGGTCATCCCCCTCCCCCTTCATGTGCACATGCATGCAGATTATCAGATATGCCTCATAAAGATCTTACAAGTCATGTTGGTGGCTGGCTTAAAAAAACATGAAAACACCCCGCAGGGATGTCCACTGAAGATGGAGTCTGCAGACTATGCAGCAACATACTGTCAGCATAGTGTGGACAAATACAGCGTGCACACCCGCATCCAAGAAAAATTGGAACACTTAGAAATCTTTTTCTTTAAACTGTCCTGAACAGACTTTATACCAGGAGTAAATTTAAAAGTGGAAAGTGACTGCTTCTGACAAGCATCATCAGAGGTTAACATTGCATTGTTCGTGTCAGTGTTTAAATGTTGTAGTTTAAATGGCGTGGATCATTAGCTCAGTGACTTAGAGCGCAGTGCTGATAATGTTGGGGTCAAGGGTTCGATCCTTAGGTTAGCTGCAGGTGTTTTTTTCTCCGTAACATGCAAGGCTTCTGTGCAGGCTTGTGGCTTATGCCATGGTCAGTTTGGATCTTGTCCATTACATGGTGATGTCTGTGGTGTCAGTGTTTGTGGAATTTATTCCGAGCACAGACACACCGTTTTAACTCTTTGACGACGGGCTACTTCGATCGAATTACAGCTGAGCTCTCACTGAGGACGGGCTACTTCGATCATAGTAACAGACGGTCTAGGGTATAAAACTCTCTCTTCTTTTGTTATGCTAATGATTTAGTAGTTGGCAGTTGCTTCCCTTGTGGAGGGAACTTCTGTTGAACGCTTCAGCTACGTTTTGTCGGTTTCTTTGTCTTAAATTGATGGATAAGTTCACTTGCGCCCGGATCTCAGTGATTTCACTGTGGCAGCCCTAGGCCAGCAGGAGAGCTCGGCTGTGGCAAGTGCAGTCACAATAGAGTTAAGAAACTGAAACTGAAACCTTCATGTCAGTTAGTAAAAGACTGAGCTGTACAGAACAGATTTTGTGCCATTAGTTATCATCATCATGTGCCCTACCGCATGGCGTTGGTGATCATGGCCCTCCATATGTATCAATCCCTTGTTGCCTTAAGCACACCTTCCACCCTTTCTGTCCTCAGCCACCCTGCAAGTCTGTCCAGTATTTTCTCCCTGGGTCTACCCGGTGCTCTCTTTCCCTCTTGTTTTCTCCTGTGGTGACTAGGTGCTTTAATTCCCCTTTCCTCATAAAATGGCCTATAATTGTTGCCTGTCTTTTCCTAATCTTCCTTATCAATGATCTTCTTGTGTCTGTCTCCATTAGTTATACACACATAATATTGAACAGCACGTATTGTTTGCCAGTCCTCGTTTGAGCTGTACGGAGCAGACTTCATGTTGACGGAGGACCTGCATCCCTGGCTAATAGAGATCAACTCCAGTCCCAGCATGGAGGCTTCCACTGCAGTCACTGCCAGACTCTGCAAAAACGTGCTGGATGATACCATTAAAGGTCTGTCATTCTTAAACCTTCCATTAATTCTTCTCTACAAATGTAAGCAAATGTAAGAAATGTAAAAGAGAGACAGAAAGACAGAGACATTGAGAGAGAAATAAAGACAGAAAGAGAGAGGAACTGAGAAAGAACTCAGAAAATGTTTATTGTACATCAGCCTTAGTTCACAATACATGCATGGGGAAGGGGCGGGGAGGGGTTCGGGTTTTCTGATGCTTTCATACAAGTTCTACAAACTGCAGTGAACGAGAGAGAGAGGGAGAGCTTATGTTGGTGTGTGTAGGCATGTGATGTTGGAGCCTTTAAGGGGTTCCTCCATTGCTTTTACTTATTTGTTAATACATTTATCTGTCCATTTTTAATGTTGTTATAGTGGCAGTGGATCATAATCATAACTACAATGGGAACTGTGATGTAAAGGCCTTTCAGATGCTAATCCATTTTAGTCATTGATTAACACAAGCCTTTCATATTATTCCCTCCATCCGTCCTACATTATAGATGCATGATGTTGGTGTTTCAGTGGCAGTGGACCGTAAGTATGACAGGAACTGTGATGTGGGAGCCTTTGAGCTGGGTTTCAAACAGCCGGTGGTCACGGTCCCTCCCTACATAGGCATCTCCCTCAGTGTGGAGGGACAGGCTTTACGCAGGCCCACCGGCTTCGCCCAGCGACGCTATCCAGAGCCCTCGCAGCCCACCGACGTCCTCTTCACCCCGCGGCCTGCCCTGCGTCAGATCAACGCCAACCGAGCATCCGACGATGTGCTAAAAAAAACTTCGTCCGTACCCGCGGTGGTCAGTTCCGCTGGTACTCACGGCGCAAGCGTTAACTGCAAAGAGCCGACACGCCAGATAACGGGAGCGTGACCTCCTGCCCCCCGAAAGCGGTGGGTGGAGGGGTGTCAGAGACATCGTCTGTGGTGGTGCAGATTGACGGAAAGGCTAGCACCGCAGGCCGGATCCCCAGGGTTCCGGCGTCGGAGTGTGCGAGCGGGAGCAAGTCGGAGAGAGGGGAGGGCAGTAAGTACGGCTCAGAACTGAAAATGCCCAGCACGCAGACCCTGCCCCCCTCCAAAGTGGTCTACACACAGCACCCCCCTCTCTCCGAGTCCAGCAGCAACAAGCGCATGGTTTCCGCACGTCAGTGTCCAACAACTACACAGTGCCTCACCCCCCGTCCACCGCCTCGTCTGTGTCACGGTCGCTAGTGGTGAACAACGTGGAGAGCACGGACCTGAAGACCTTCAAGCCCACCAAAGGTAATGAGAGCTACAAGCTTGTCTCCTTTCCCCCCGCCCACAAGGTGAAAAAGACCATCAAAGTCGTTGCCCCGGGGGGTCCAGGGGGCGTAGGAGGGGGAGGGAAGCGGGGCAAGAGGAGCAATCGGTTAAAGGGGGGTAATTACACCATTCGTTTCCCACGCGTGCCCTACGCCAGTATCAGTGTGTCTCTGCCCCCTGGGACGTCGGATGTCCCCGTGCCCATGGGGCCCCCCAAGCTGCGCTACTTCAACAAGGCTGCGTCCCAGGAAAACCTAGTGCCTTTTGTGTCGGCTAGCGGGGATTCCTAGCCACTCAACACAGGCACCTGTAAAAATGTTGCCGTTATGCTCTGGTGTGCGTGAAGCTGGTGAGCTGCCTGAACCTGTTGGCTGCCTTTGTCAGGACTGTAATGATCAGACAGGCAGTGAGGTCATGGCTCTTGTATATTGGTGAAGGCTCGAAGTAAAATGGTAGTTCTGTGTAAGGTGATGGCCAGGAAATGATAAAGATGTTTTGGTGTAGTGTTGTGGTTCAGTGTAAGCGGCCTTTCTCATTGATGGGTCATCCACAGTCTGTTTGTCTCCAGACCATCTGGCTTGATCAGTATAAAAACTGTTGTCTGGTCACAGAGGCTGAAAGCCGTCGTCACCAAACTCAATGAAGAAACTGTGATATGGACATGATTTATTCATGAGTTTCGTTTTCGTATATTAAATTTGAAATCAACCCTCGAACATGAGGTTGCAAGCTCTTACGGTCACAAGTCTTTGGTCTTCAGTTCAGAGGTCCTTGATACTAAGATCACAAACCCATGATGTTTTCTTTTTGTGAGTTTCTTTTTTTTTATCAAACTTCAGAACGATTTATTGTTTAAGGATAGTGCATTAGGTCCCACTGGCCTTGCCTTTTAGCTATCCCTTGCTTCTCTGCACTACTTTATACTCATTTAACATATTGAAGTCCCAAGAGCTTAGTATTAGGATCAGAAGCCCTTTATATTAGAGTCACGTGCCTTGATGTTAAGGTCACAAGACCTTGATATTAAGGTCACAAATCTGTGGTGTTAAGGTCACAAGTCTTTGGTCTTCAGTTCAGAGGTCCTTGATACTAAGATCACAAACCCATGATGTTTTCTTTTTGTGAGGTTTTTTTTTCAAATTTCAGTGTTAAGGTCGTAAGTCTTTATTGTTAAGGCCACAAGTCCTTGATATTAAGGTCATAAGTCTTTGAAGTTCAGGTCACAGGTCCTTGGTAGCAAGGTCATAAGTCCTTGACATTAAGGACGCAAGACCTTTATGTTAAGGTCACAAACCATGTTAGGGTCAAGACCCTTGGTATTGAGATGACAAGCCCTTGACAGTGACGTCACAAGAACACTTATGATTGAGATTATGAGACATAAATGGGGGGAAAAAAATCTGTGTGTGAATTTAAAGACAAAATACAAGTGCCTTGCATATTTCCCTGTTCATATTTAGTTGAATGAACTGTGGTATGGCTGGTTGGAAAACCAATGTTGTACAATTGTCCCCTCTGTTCTTCCATCTGTTGAAATGATCCTTCAATTTCACCTGTCAGCTGGTGTGTGTGATTTTTACCTTTTTTAGACTCAAGCCTTGTCTTCTGTTGCTGATGTCTTTATCCTTTGATAGAGTTGTTGGATGATTTTGTCAAGTGTCTGCAAGCTCTCAGTGTGTGTGTGTGTGTGTGTGTGTGTGTGTGTGTGTGTGTGTGTGTGTGTGTGTGTGTGTGTGTGTGCATGTGTGTGTGTTTGTGTGTGTGTGTATGTGTGTGTTGTGTGCGTGTTTGTGTGTGTGTGTGTGTGTGTGTGTGTTTGTATTGTGTGTGTGTGTGTGTGTTGTTGTGTGTGTGTATTTGTGTGTGTGTTTGTGTATGTGTGTGTGTGTGTGGCTGTGGGTTTTTCAGTGAATCATTACTTGATATACATGTTTCTGAGGCTGTTAGTCCTTTTTGTTGTTGTTGTTGTTGTTGACTCATTTTAACCCTTTTTATTCTGTCAGTAGTTGTTGCTATGTGCCTATGAGAGTTTGGGTTTCTCAGTATTTTTTACTTTGTGCCTTTGAGAGTTCTGGTCTCCCAGTATTTTTATCTGCTGTTGTACAAATATTTTAGTCGGTCAGTATTTGTATCAGCTGTGTGCTCTGAGCCATTTACATAGGCAGTTGTGTAAAGCCTGGTTTCGTGAGCTCACTGGTGGCCATCATCTTTTTCTTCCTGTGATACCCATAATGATACAAACAGACTAATAAAATGGGAAATTTGGTTCATTCTTGGTTAGCATCATTAATATGGTGAGGTGTTGAAAGGGTTAATGGTGTCAGGATTCTGATAGGATGAGGGAGTAAAAGAGTTAATGGTGTCAGAATTCTGATAGGGTGAGGGTTTGAAAGGGTTAATGTCAGAATTCTGATAGAGTGAGGGGTTGAAAGGGTTAATGGTGTCAGGATTCTGATAGGGTGAGGAGGTGAAACAGTAAATGGTGTCAAGATTCTGATAGAGTGAGGGAGTGAAACGGTTAATGGTGTCAGGATTCTGGTAGGGTGAGGGGTTGAAAGGGTTAATGGTGTCATGATTCTGATAGGGTGAGGGGTAAAAGGGTTAATGTCAGAATTCTGATAGAATGAGGGGTTGAAAGAGTCAATGGTGTCAGGATTCTGATAGGTGAAGGTGTAAAAGGGTTAATGGTGTCAGGATTCTGATAGGGTGAAGGTGTAAAAGGGTTAATGGTGTCAGGATTCTGATAGGGTGAAAGTGTAAAAGGGTTAATGGTGTCAGGATTCTGATAGGGTGAAGGTGTAAAAGGGTTAATGGTGTCAGGATTCTGATAGGGTGAGGAGGTGAAAGGGTTAATGTCAGAATTCTGATAGAATGAGGGGTTGAAAGAGTCAATGGTGTCAGGATTCTGATAGGGTGAAGGTGTAAAAGGGTTAATGGTGTCAAGATTCTGATAGGGTGAAGGTGTAAAAGGGTTAATGGTGTCAGGATTCTGATAGGGTGAAGGTGTAAAAGGGTTAATGGTGTCAGGATTCTGATAGGGTGAAGGTGTAAAAGGGTTAATGGTGTCAGGATTCTGATAGGGTGGTGTAAAAGGGTTAATGGTGTCAGGATTCTGATAGGGTGAGGGGGTGAAAGGGTTAATGTCAGAATTCTGATAGAATGAGGGGTTGAAAGAGTCAATGGTGTCAGGATTCTGATAGGGTGAAGGTGTAAAAGGGTTAATGGTGTCAGGATTCTGATAGGGTGGTGTAAAAGGGTTAATGGTGTCAGGATTCTGATAGGGTGGTGTAAAAGGGTTAATGGTGTCAGGATTCTGATAGGGTGGTGTAAAAGGGTTAATGGTGTCAGGATTCTGATAGGGTGGTGTAAAAGGGTTAATGGTGTCAGGATTCTGATAGGGTGGTGTAAAAGGTTTAATGGTGTCAGGATTCTGAGAGGGTGAAGGTGTAAAAGGGTTAATGGTGTCAGGATTCTGATAGGGTGGTGTAAAAGGGTTAATGGTGTCAGGATTCTGATAGGGTGAAGGTGTAAAAGGGTTAATGGTGTCAGGATTCTGATAGGGTGAACGTGTAAAAGGGTTAATGGTGTCAGGATTCTGATAGGGTGAAGGTGTAAAAGGGTTAATGGTGTCAGGATTCTGATAAGGTGAAGGTGTAAAAGGATTAATGGTGTCAGGATTCTGATAGGGTGAAGGTGTAAAAGGGTTAATGGTGTCAGGATTCTGAGAGGGTGAAGTGTAAAAGGGTTAATGGTGTCAGGATTCTGATAGGGTGGTGTAAAAGGGTTAATGGTGTCAGGAAATCTGATAGGGTGAAGGTGTAAAAGGGTTAATGGTGTCAGGATTCTGATACTATAAAATGTAAAAGGATTGGACTACAGCACTAGATATTAAGGGTATTCTCACCAGGTAAGAGGCTGAAATCTAGTGGCTGTGCTGACCAGTTTCAGTGTAGCAAGGGAGAATTTCTGTATGAGTTTTAATGTTAAAAGTTAAGAGACATTATGTTGTGATGTACTGAACAGTCAGTGATTTAGATTGACCATGATGGCACTGAACAGTCAGTGATTTAGATTGACCATGATGGCAGTGAACAGTCAGTGATTTAGATTGACCGTGATGGTACTAAACAGTCAGTGATTTAGATTGACCATGATGGCAGTGAACAGTCAGTGATTTAGATTGACCATGGTGGCACTGAACAGTCAGTGATTTAAATTGACCATGATGGCACTGAACGATCAGTGATTTAAATTGACCATGATGGCACTGAACAGTCAGTGATTTAGATTGACCATGATGGCACTGAATGGTCAGTGATTTAGATTGACCATGATGGCACTAAACAGTCAGTGATTTAGATTGACCATGATGGCACTAAACAGTCAGTGATTTAGATTGACCATGATGGCACTAAACAGTCAGTGATTTAGATTGACCATGATGGCACTGAACGGTCAGTGATTTAGAGTGACCATGATGGCACTGAACAGTCAGTGATTTAGATTGACCATGATGGCACTGAGCAGTCAGTGATTTAGATTGACCGTGATGGCACTGAACAGTCAGTGATTTAGATTGACCATTTGATGCCTGCAACAGCATGTCTGCAGTCAGAATCACTTTGCTCAGCATCCAGAACCATGGCGTAGATTGTCATGAATGAATAAGCGCAGTGGAAGAACCCACAGTTTTTAAGGGTAGTCTTTATTTCAGCAATGATATACAAAGAAATGAGCGTTTGTCTGTAAGCTGAAGTTGTAACATGGCAGATAATGTAGAGTGATTTGGCAAAGAAGTGATGAGAGGTTTTTGTTTGATATAATCTTTTGTAGTCTGTTTTAGTTGTAGTTTTCCCCCTTTAGTCTTGTAGATGTCACTTGTTTCAAAAGCCTCACTACTGACTCAGTATCGGTGTTCTTGTCCATTTCTTGATGTCTCTAGTTTTTTCACTTATTTGTTCTTGCCATTGTTTTCTTTTTCAAATGCTTCATTTCTTTTC
The DNA here is from genome assembly GCA_030674185.1 of Monoplex corrugatus. Lineage (NCBI taxonomy): Eukaryota > Metazoa > Mollusca > Gastropoda > Littorinimorpha > Ranellidae > Monoplex > Monoplex corrugatus. The sequence goes on from JAPXFY010000018.1 coordinate 7,507,547, forward strand.
CTCCATGCTTATATTTTTGTGCTGTTATTTCGTAGAAACATTTTGCAGTTTTTTTTTTGTCCTGCAAAGCCATTTATTTTGTCTTTAGTTTTATGTGCAATTCTCACCCTTTCTCTTTTGCTTTTGGTTTATGGTACATAAAGTGTTAGTGATGAGGTTTATGTGCTGGATGTTTTTTTGCATGATAAAAGTTGATATTTGTCTTTGTAAAAGATGGGAATTGTTATTGTTGTTTGTATATATGTGAGTCAGCATGGGAAAAACTGGCTTATGATGCAGCCAGCCTGTCATAGCTTTGGCCGAAAATAGCTGGATAAGATCAAAATCAAGGCAACTGAGCTTTTTTTTTTTTTTTTTTTTTTTTTTTTTACATATTTTGACTTTGAGTCTTTAACATCAAATCTCAGTTTCCCAAAATTTTATAACTAAAAATACCCTAAAAAGCAATTCTTAAAAAGCTGTTAAATTTTCAAAAATTTTATCAGCTTATTACTTCCCGTATCAAAATTAAACTTACAAATTTTAAATGTGTTCAAAAGAAAGCTGTAACAGATAAACTTTTTTTTTCTTTTGAATGTTGATCTATAAACATTAAAATTTTTGAATGAGCTAAAACCTCAGAGATGAATTCTTTTCATTTCAGCCATTTTTCGTATGTTGCATCACATATCCACACTGATACACTGGCACTAGTAGTTCTTAACTGCGTAAATACTTTTTTAAAATATTTTTGTCAGAGGCTTTCTTCCTGACCCCCTTGCCCCCGTCACTCCTATCACGATCTTTTTCCCTTCCAGATATGAAATTATGCAGTGAAAACTTTGATTTAACTGACGGAGATTTTTGTGTAGGGGTGTATTCTGTAAAACACTATAGTAGGTTATTGTGGAATTTTGGACATTGGAAAATAAAATGAAACTCATCATGTAAGGTGTTGTCATCACACATCATAAAACGTGCATACTGTACTTTTTCTGTCTATTCCTTTGAGTGTTTTCCCCTGACTCCCCACCCACCCACCCTTAATTTTGGTCTAAAATGACAATTGTGAACTGACATTATAAAAGATTCCTTCCTTCCTTCCTTCCCTTCCTTCCTTCCCTCCTTCCTTCCTTCCTTCCTTTGAGTGCATTTCATTCACAAGGTTTTGACACTACTTAAATTTAGTCAAAAGAAAAACATAATTACCTGGTAACTGTGTAACGTGTTTCTCTTTTCCTATTTCGGTTTTGAAATTTCAATGCAATATGCATGTACTGCTAATAGTAATAAACACACATACACACATACAGTCTTGTCCATTTTTTCCCCAGTATGTATAATGTGTCAATACTTTTTGTTGTCATTGAATATTAAATTTAATGCAACACTACAGCAGCCCAGAATAGTAAATGGAATAATACTGATTGCAGATTTTGAATGACTTATTACCGCATGTTACACATACTTCAACATATTGTGCAATTTAGAATCTCAGTCAGTACATGATGTGTTATTTTGAGGAGAACAGGAATTCTGGTGTGTCAGTGGGATATGCCTGTGTGCTTGCATAACATAATGTTTTAAATTGTGTTTTTGTGTACAGGTATATCATAAGTGATACCATTCATATCCGGTCATTGTTTTCAGTTTTAGTTTTGCCACCTAATCCATCCATTTTGCTCCGTCTGTGATCTGTGTTCCATGTGTTTTCTTTTTCCTGTTCATTTTTCTCTTAATGTTCTTTTTTATTAGAGCCATAGAAAGATACTGTGATTCTGTTACCACATTCGGTCACATTTACGCACAACACTTGTGTGTGTTCTCTATTCCTTAAAAAAGCAAGAAAATTAATTCTTGTATACATTACTTCAGATCAGTCAAAGGCATGTGTGTATGTATGTGTTGTGTGTGTGTGTGTGTGTGTGTGTGTGTGTGTGTGTGTGTGTGTGTGTGTGTGTGTGTGTGTGTGCATGTGTGTGTGTGTGTGTGTGTGTGTGTGTGTGTGTGTGTGTGTGGACAAAGGTTAGTCTACAATCACTTTTCAGCTCTGTTAATGGATGGATCATCAACAGAGTTGGGTGATGAGTTCAGAGCTGTAATGACACAGAGATAAATGGAACATTGTGAACATGGCTTGGCTTCCTTGTTTTTTCATACTGGCATTCTGTGAATGCCAAACTTCACTTTTATAAAACAAAAACATACACATCTGGCTCCTGAGGGAAATTGTCCTGAGATTTTTGCATAATGATATTTTGTAAAGTACAAGTTTTTTAACTGTGCCAGGTACATTGCTGAAGATTCAATTGATAAATCAGTGTGTTAGTGGTTACCGTCATCAGTTTTTGATAGGTAGTGTTAAGTTAATGTCTGTGAGGTCTTTGTGTTTTATTGTACTTTGCTAATGTTGCATCATAGCTGCTTTGTACATTTTGTACATTTTTAATCTGTGAACAGAATAATGTGCTTACAGGTCCCATGACTTGAGGGGGGGAAAATGAAGTCAGTGTTAAGAATTGCTTTGCTTTTCACTGTAGAGTTTGAATAAACGTGATCTTCCTTTTCTCTGTTCTGTTCTGTTCTCACTTTTTTTGGTTCAGTATTTGTCTTCTTTTTCCTTCTTTTTTGTTTGTTTGTATCCTGTGTTGGTTTTGTCTTTGTTTTGATAATCTCTCACTGTAAGGTGCCATCTTCACTTGGAAAACAAAGCAAACCAAAAACAAGAAAATTGAAATCGGGTCCAAGAAAGCAAAAAATCTAATCAGCGGTTGTTTATCTCATTTTCTGCGTAAATCAAACCATGAATAACAACAACAAAAAAGAGGTAAAATGAACTTTAGGTTAACAAATCAGCAAGGCATAGAAGATAAAATGTAGGATTAGATCAGCAAGGCATAGAAGATAAACATAGGATTAGATATCAAAGTACATCAGCACTATTCAGTTTGGAATTTGCTCAAAAGGGATTCATCAGACTCAAACAATTTCAGAAATGTGCTCCATTCAGCTCTGCCAGTAAGTATCTGGCAGACTCCTTGAGCCTTTGCGGAAACCTTATGTGCTGGGAAGACCTCAAACTGGGAACCTGGGGAAGCAGAAGGGGGGGGGGGGGGGGGATGTTCTGTAAAACACTTACCTGACACCACGAGCATTAAGATGGACATCAAGCAGGTCAGTTTTTATGGTTCTAGGATTGCACTTGAGACATCAGATCTTGAGTCCAAGCTTCTCTTAACCCTTGAACTCGCACACCCTGCCCACCAGCATCCTGCATTGCTGACCATGCTAGCAAAGCAAAAACAACACTTTGATTCCCTCACCCTGTCCACCAGCTTCCTGCAGGAAGCATGTGGATAGGGTGAGTGAATCAAAGGGTTAAGATTTTGCTGTTGGTGGATAGGGTGTGGGAGTCAAAGGGTTAAATAACCAGACAGCAATCTAAACAAAACAAACACCCCCCCCCCCCCCAAAAAAAAAAAAAAGAAGAATGTAAATAGATAAATAAAATAAGCAAGTAGGTGTCAATATTACAACCAAGTACTTTGTAACATATGGTAAATGTGCTGTCATTACATTTTGTTATGACATTATGCTTGTTGAGAACTGAGGTAAGTATATGGGATCTATGTAAAGAACTTGGTGTTGAAGAGCACCAGATAAAACCTGCATGCATGCTTGTCAGGGATGGCCATAAAATTAAGACTGGACCAGTTGGTATACAGAGAGAAGAGGTAAGTGTGTGTGTGTGTGCTCTTTGATAGCCCTTGGCAGTCCTTTCATGAAGAATCTCAAAAATATACCATCCATCTTGAAAAGATGAACTGAAGTTATGATTATCATTACAGCTGTAAATATTACTGCTTTTCGTTCGTGTCATAAATACATGCACTGAGTGCTGGTAAAGTGCTGATTGCACACAGAGCATGCCTATCAGGGTGACATCATGTATAGTAGATATTAAAAATTGAATGTCTGGATGATATATTAATGGTGAAACTGTCCCTTCAACCACTGTTGAACTTTTTCTCTCCATCCCAAAGGTAAAAGACGCCGTCGCAAAATGACCATCTCAAAGGGCATGGTTCGCTCAGCGGAGGTTAAGCCTCCCAAACTGTCGCCCTACGTTGCGCGACTCGGTCGTAGACTGCCGGCGGTTAGGGTTCATCGTAGTATGATTGTTGCTGAACTGGATGCCAGCCCCACAAGGCATTCACACCCACAGGTAGAGGTCTGGCTACAGAGCTCAGTCCACTGGGTTGGAAAGCTGGAATCATGCACATATTGGTTGAAAGATTGTAAAGTGGAACTGTGTTTGGATCAGTGAATGAGGCAATGCTATTGAAAATGATGGATTTATAGGCTGAAGAGAAGGTATTGTATACAAGAGGAGAAAATGATATATTTTGTACTTGTAATGTTGTATCTTCATTATGTTTTTCGTTGTGATAGCAAACCCAACTGAAATGATTTTTCAAATCTCTAAACCATATACCACTGTGTGAGTCATGTTCTATAAACATGAATGTCAGATGGAAGAACTTTTTGAAAAAAAATTTACTCTCATTTCTATGTCAAGAGAATTTTATTTCAGTCATTGTATTTTGAATAACATTTTTATTTTTTCTCTTCCATAGAAAGAAATGAAAAATTATATTCTACAGTTATCTCATTCTTTGTCCTTGTACGAAAGTCGCCAAACAGTCCGTATTATATCATGCTGTGAATTCTCAGCCTGTGACAAGCTGTTGAGCAATCAGTGCCCATATCATGCTCCAAACTCTGTTCAGATCTCCTCATGAAAGAAAAGTGACCAGATAGGAATGAATGGTCGAGTCAGCATGTTCATTATTCCAGCATTTCAACCCAGTGAGGTGGTTTTTGGCCAAACAGCCACACAGACATAGTAGTGTATAGTTACTAACCATCACACTCTGTCCTACATGCATTACTGCAGCTCTCATTCTGCCACTGTTCCTCTAACACAACGAGCGATGCCTGCATATCTCACTGCGCCTTTTCCTTCTTTGTGTACAGTCAGTGCCACAGCTTCTGGCTCTCTGATCCTTGCTATGCTGGTGATTTGGGTTCTGCACATGCATGCGTGTAGAATTTCCTAAACAATAATCTGTTCAGTATAACATCTTTTCAGCAGCTTTTCGTGCTCAGGTATGCGCTGACAGCCTGTGCTTCCTTGCATGATTCCCCCATTCCCTCGTTTCCATCTTCTGCCTACAACTTATTTTCCTAGCCCCAACTGCCCCCAGCTGTAGAGAGAAAGAGATCTATGCATTCTGAATGTGTGTACTCAGGCAATATGAAATATTATCAGATCAACATCATAATCACAACTCCACAATCATTCTTTTCTATATCCACATATCTGTGTCTGCGAAAACACACATTCAGTGTGTCAGGTATTAATTGACACAATTTTGATGGAAGGCTTTGACAGAGCAGCTATTTGATTTTGCATTGAACTTTGTTTCTTGATGAATAATAGTTTTTTGTCTTCTTTTTTCAGCTTCATATTACAAGCAAAAAACGCCATACATGTAATATTTGACATCTGGGCTCTATGTATATTTGTACAATTTTGTTCATTTCTTGTAAAGCAACAGTATTATCACTATTATGCATGCGGTTGTTGTTGCCTGGGCATCAGCTGGATTTTCTTTTGTAT
>JAPXFY010000018.1:7518208-7563208 GCA_030674185.1 Monoplex corrugatus
CTGTCTGTCTGTCTGTCTCTCTCTCTCTCTCTCTCTCATTTTTTCCTTCTTTCTCTCCTTTTTGCTCTATATGCTTCTCTCTCAGATCTGTCTGTCTGTCTGTCTGTCTGTCTCTCTCTCTCTCATTTTTTCCTTCATTCTCTCTTCTTTTGCTTTATGTGCTTCTCTCTCAGATCTGTCTGTTAGTCATGTTAGTCTGTCTTTCTTTCTCTCTCTCTCTCTCTCCACCTGTGTAAAATTTTTTTATTTTTTATCTATTTGTACAAAATATTTGAAAGTAGAATTGTTGCTACAACATAGTTTCGTATTCATGTGATTGTGTGATTTCATTATTTTATGCATCCTTTCTTATGGGGCTGTGGTCTATATGAACAAAAAATCTTAAGTCTGAAATCTCTCTCTCTCTCTCTCTCTCTCTCTCTCTCTCTCTCTCTCTCTCTCTCTCTCTCTCTCTCTCTCTCCTCCCGTTTTTCCATTTTCTGGTATAAATAAGCACGCATTAGTGCATACATTTGTACATAAATCAGATATGTTAAGTCAGTTGATGTTGTCATGCTAATGAAACCTGCTTTTATTTTTTTTCATTTTAAGCGGCTCGTTTGATGCAAATTTATGGAAGGGTAAAGTTTTGATGCAGAGCAGTTGTTACAAAAAGTAAAAATCTTTTTTTTTTTCTTCGTCTTCTTTTTCTTCACTTTTCAGAGTTTTATCACCATGTGATTGCAGTTGCCTGCACATTTGTGCTTTGATCTCTATCATTTTGTGCCTGTCTGTCTGTTTGCCTGTCTGTCTGTCTGTCTGTCTGTCTGTCTGTCTCCCACACACACACAAGCATATGTGCATGCATGCACACAATGATACTGCGCATGGACACACACACACACATATAGACATACACATACACACACACACCACACACACACACACCATCACACACACACACACAACATGCGCACACACACAAACCCACACACATAACACACACACACACACACACACACACACACACACACACACACACACACACACACACACAACACACACATACACACACAACAACACACACACACACATACACACACCACGTACACACACACACACACACACACACACACACACACACACACACCCAACACACACACAACACACACACAAGCACACACAACACACACACACACACACACACACACACACACACCACACACACACACACACTGTAAATTTCTGATGTTAACTCTTCAGAAGAATCCCTCAGCTATTCTCAGAATGCATGTGTATTTTCTGCAATCTGTGCATGCATGCATGTTCTTTTGTACTGTGGTGATGGTGAGTTAGTGGTGGTGGTGGTAGTGGCACGTTGGAGCTTCTGTGCTACACTCTATTTTGTGTGCGATCTTTTTAAAACCTAATTTTTGTCATTGAACTCATGTAAATTTCACAGTGAAGGCTTTTGTCACTGCTGCTGAATGTTCCAGATTGTGAAAATAACATGGGCACAGTTGCTGAAGCTTTTCTCACTTTCACTAAAGACTGCTTTTTATGTAGATGTGCTGCCACATCTTTGGTTAGCTTATGAAATATTGTGTAATGATATTATCTATCAGTAATATAATGATGTTATCTGTCAGTAATAATATACACTGTGTATGATTTTTGAAAAACAGTTGAAATTTGGAAATTTTGCGGTTTAAGATCTGTGATGGTTTTGAAAGTTCATTTGGTTATTTTAGTTTAAAGAGATATTCATGAAATTGCTTGAATGATCAAATTGATATTGTTTGTTCTTATAAAGAGAAATAAATAGAATTGCTTGTTATGACCGAATTAATTTTGTTTTAACTGTGATATTTTCCTTGATAGCAAACTGTGTGTTGAAGATGAATCCGTTGCGGAAAAAAGTCGTAAGACATTTCAAGTTTTGTATGAGATGATAATGCTCTAAAATATTAAGGGGTTTGTGTGCATCTGTATTATTTATTTATCTGTTTATTCATTGTAGATTGTTGAAATGATATACAGTATTGAGCTATTGATGACCTGTGAATGTTGTTGTTGATTCTGTTAATGGGTAGATGTTGGTTTTATGTTGTTGCTGTACATGTGCGTGTGAGGGGAGAGGAAAATATGGGATTGGAAGTGAGAATAGGGAGAAATGATTGTGGTAATAGTGTGTGTGTGTGTGTGTGTGTGTGTGTGTGTGTGTGTGTGTGTGTGTGTGTGTGTGTGTGTGTGTGTTCTGGGCTAAGGCAAGGGTTTGAATAATTAGAATCCATCCTAGTTGCACGATTGAAAAGTGTGGGACAGTATCATTATTGTTTTATAACACAAAACAAAAAAAAACCCTGTGTTTTGGTTACCAGCACATTTTGAATTGTTGTGACAGAAATCAGTGTTTATGCAGAATACATGAAGTCGCCTTCATTGCACAGTTTGGTTGAATTCTGTTACACAAATCACTGTCTGTGAAGAGCACCTCAGTCCTGATTCATAACAAGCACAGTTTGAGTATTTGTGACACAAATCATTGTTGAATACACTGCATGGCATTGAAGGCACGGTTTTGTTGACATGTGACACAAATCACTGTTTATAAAGAACACCTCAGGTTTGTATTTATGGCATAACTGAACTGAGTGGCTTGTATAGAGTCAGTATATTGCACTGAATGCTGCATGACTGAACTGTGTGACTTATACAGTTTCAGTATATTGCACTGAAGGCAATGCGGTACACTAGTTGCCTGTAGTTTCAGGTGAAGATGGAACTGGGTAAGAACTTCATGACTTTCAATAACAAATGTGATCAAGTATTTGCTTTAAGACAGACATGATTTCTAATAACAAATGTGATCAGGTATTTGCTTTAAGACAATCATGATGATTTCCAATAACAAATGTGATCAGGTATTTGCTTTGGGACAATCATGATGATTTCTAATGACAAATGTGATCAGGTGTTTGCTTTGGGACAATCATGATGATTTCTAATGACAAATGTGATCAGATATTTGCTTTGGGACAAACATGATGATTTCTAATAACAGATGTGATCAGATATTTGCTTTGGGACAAACATGATGATTTCTAATAACAAAGGTGATCAGGTGTTTGCTTTGGGACAAACATGATGATTTCTAATAACAAAGGTGATCAGATATTTGCTTCGGGACAAGTGTGAAGATTTCCTATAACGATTGTGATCAGATATTAGCTTTGGGACAAACGTGATTATTTCCAATAACAATTGTGATCAGGTATTTGCTTTAGGACAAACATGATAATTTATAATAACAAATGTGGTCAGGTATTTGCTGTAGGACAAACATGATAATTTATAATAACAAATGTGATCAGGTATTTGCTGTAGGACAAACATGATAATTTATAATAACAAATGTGATCAGGTATTTGCTGTAGGACAAACATGATAATTTATAATAACAAATGTGATCAGGTATTTGCTGTAGGACAAACATGATAATTTATAATAACAAATGTGATCAGGTATTTGCTGTAGGACAAACATGATAATTTATAATAACAAATGTGATCAGGTATTTGCTGTAGGACAAACATGATAATTTATAATAACAAATGTGATCAGGTATTTGCTGTAGGACAAACATGATAATTTATAATAACAAATGTGATCAGGTATTTGCTGTAGGACAAACATGATAATTTATAATAACAAATGTGATCAGGTATTTGCTGTAGGACAAACATGATAATTTATAATAATAAATGTGATCAGGTATTTGCTGTAGGACAAACATGATAATTTATAATAATAAATGTGATCAGGTATTTGCTGTAGGACAAACATGATAATTTATAATAATAAATGTGGTCAGGTATTTGCTGTAGGACAAACATGATGATTTATAATAATAAATGTGATCAGGTATTTGCTGTAGGACAAACATGATAATTTATAATAATAAATGTGGTCAGGTATTTGCTGTAGGACAAACATGATGATTTATAATAATAAATGTGATCAGGTATTTGCTGTAGGACAAACATGATAATTTATAATAATAAATGTGATCAGGTATTTGCTGTAGGACAAACATGATAATTTATAATAATAAATGTGGTCAGGTATTTGCTGTAGGACAAACATGATAATTTATAATAATAAATGTGATCAGGTATTTGCTGTAGGACAAACATGATAATTTATAATAATAAATGTGGTCAGGTATTTGCTGTAGGACAAACATGATGATTTATAATAATAAATGTGATCAGGTATTTGCTGTAGGACAAACATGATGATTTATAATAATAAATGTGATCAGGTATTTGCTGTAGGACAAACATGATGATTTCTAATAATGAATGTGACCAGGTATTTGCTTAAGGACAATCCTATGTGTTGACTAGATTAGCAGGGAAAAGTGTGGCTTGGTTTGTACCCTGTACCAGAGAGTTGTGTTCGACCGTGTCTACTGTACATGTTTGACTTTGGAACACTGAGATTGATTTGTTTAGTCTATTGAATGTCACGTCTATGGGTGCAGTTAGGCAAGTGGCTAGGTCTCTGAACTTCCAGTGGGAGGAGCTAGGTTCAAACCTACTTAAGTGCTACCTGGTTGGTAAATGGTGGGGAATTTTTCTGATCGTCCAGGTTAACATATGTGCAGACCTGATAGTGTCTGAACCCACTGATGATGATAATTACATTTATATGGCACAAACAATTTATGTCAGAGAATGCACGCAGAACTTTTCATAGAAAAAAAAATTAAACAAAATTTGGGGAGGGAGTTGTCATGTCAGTGCATTAATGCAGTATAAATGTAGTCGGATACACACACTAATACATTAGCGCAGCAAAAATAATCGTAGTAATAAACTGTGGAGAGAGCCGGATAGCAGAAGGTCCACACAGGATCATCATCATCATCAGGTGCCCTGCCGCATGGCGTTGGCGTTGGCGACCATGGACTTCCAACCATCTCTATCTCTCGTTGCCCCTAGCATCTCCCCCACCCTCCTCATCCCCAGCCACTCTGCAAGTCCGTCCAGCATTCTCTCCCTGGGTCTACCTGGTGCTCTCTTTCCCTCCAGCTTTCCCGTTGTGACCAGGTGCTCCAAATCTCCCTTCCTCATAAAATGGCCTATAAATGTTGCTTGTCTTTTCCTAATCTTCCTTATATGAGTGATCTACTTGTGTCTGCCTCCATCAAGACTGTCTCGTTTGTTTTCTTTGCTGTCCATGGAACTCTCAACATTCTTCTTAGAAACCACATCTCGGCTGCCTCAATTTTGCTCTGGCTTTGCTTGCTGACTGTCCACGCCTCGCATCCGTACAACAGTATTGGTTCTATATAACATTCAAGGACTCTCTTTCTGATGTTAATTGATAGGCATTTGTTGGCAAGAATACTTGTCATCTTCTTGAATGCTGTTTTGGCTTGGCCGATTCTGCCGGCTATTTCCGATGTGCATCTGCTGTCTGATGAAATGACTGTTCCCAGGTATTTGAACCTATTAATCTGTGTCAAGGTTGTGCCATTTGCTGTTATTTTGCATGAGGGGATTTCATGTTTTTTACTGATCACCATGACTTCAGTCTTCCTGCTGTTTAGTTCCAGCCCCTTACCACAGAGGATAAACACACTAATACATCAGCACAGCAAAAGTAGTAATAGTAAGAAACTCTGGAGAGAGCTGGATTGCAGAAGGTCCACACAGGATAAACACACCGATACATGAGCACAGCATAAACAGAGTTTATCAAAAATAACAGCAGATCATAGCATGAAATTAGAAATGGATGGTAGTAATACTAGTAAGAAGAAAAGAACAGGGGAAAAAAAGAGAGAAAAAAATACATCAAACAGATCATCAAATATTCATGCTAAAGATCTTGTAAGCCACATCAGTGTTTGATGGCTTATGAAAAATACATCAAACAGATCATCAAATATTCATGTTAAAGATCTTGTAAGCCACATCAGTGTTTGATGGCTTATGAAAAATACATCAAACAGATCATCAAATATTCATGTTAAAGATCTTGTAAGCCACATCAGAGAGAGAAAATGCATCAAACAGATCATCAAATATTCATGTTAAAGATCTTGTAAGTCACATCAGTGTTTGATGGCTTATGAAAAATACATCAAACAGATCATCAAATATTCATGTTAAAGATCTTGTAAGCCACATCAGTGTTTGATGGCTTATGAAAAATACATCAAACAGATCATCAAATATTCATGTTAAAGATCTTGTAAGCCACATCAGTGTTTGATGGCTTATGAAAAATACATCAAACAGATCATCAAATATTCATGTTAAGATCTTGTAAGCCACTCAGTGTTTGTGGCTTATGAAAAATACATCAAACACAGATCATCAAATATTCATGTTAAAGATCTTGTAAGCCACATCAGTGTTGATGGCTTATGAAAAATACATCAAACAGATCATCAAATATTCATGTTAAAGATCTTGTAAGCACATCAGTGTTTGATGGCTTATGAAAAATACATCAAACAGATCATCAAATATTCATGTTAAAGATCTTGTAAGCCACATCAGTGTTTGATGGCTTATGAAAAATGCATCAAACAGATCATCAAATATTCATGTTAAAGATCTTGTAAGCCACATCAGTGTTTGATGGCTTATGAAAAATGCATCAAACAGATCATCAAATATTCATGTTAAAGATCTTGTAAGTCACATCAGTGTTTGATGGCTTATGAAAAATACATCAAACAGATCATCAAATATTCATGTTAAAGATCTTGTAAGCCACATCAGTGTTTGATGGCTTATGAAAAATACATCAAACAGATCATCAAATATTCATGTTAAAGATCTTGTAAGTCACATCAGTGTTTGATGGCTTATGAAAAATACATCAAACAGATCATCAAATATTCATGTTAAAGATCTTGTAAGCCACATCAGAGAGAGAAAATGCATCAAACAGAGCATCAAATATTCATGTTAAAGATCTTGTAAGCCACATCAGTATTTGATGGTTATGAAAAATACATCAAACAGATCATCAAATATTCATGTTAAAGATCTTGTAAGCCACATCAGAGAGAGAAAATGCATCAAACAGATCATCAAATATTCATGTTAAAGATCTTGTAAGCCACATCAGAGAGAGAAAATGCATCAAACAGAGCATCAAATATTCATGTTAAAGATCTTGTAAGCCGCATCAGTATTTGATGGCTTATGAAAACACAAAAATGCCTGGCAATCACGCCCATGGAAAACAAGAGTATGCAGACTGCGCAGCAACATGATGCCCACACAGTGTGGGCCAAAAGCGACGTGCTTACATACATCCATGAAAACATTGAAAACCTCCTTGAACTTAATGATTTTTTTTTTATTAATGATGACTAGACTGATTGAGGAAAGGACGATTCGGTTTGATAAGACATGAGTAATTAAGGTCATTATTCAAAAGCACAGGTGTTTCTAGAATTGGTGAGGCAATACATAAAAAAGAGAGGGAGGGAGGGAGAGAGAGAGGGAGGGAGAGAGAGAAAGAAAGAGAGAGAGAGAGATAAGGACATTCATTGATCAGTGACATGCTGACAATTCAAACCTTGTAAGACTGGTTTAGGAAGTTTTGTGTAAACTGAGCAGGAAACTAGGAAACTTATTGTTATGAGTGAATGGAAACTGTGTACTAATTGTATGATACATAAATTGAAACTTGATGCTAAGTGTGTAGTAAACTTTGTGTTCATTGAAACCCTGTCTCAGGTGTGCAGGAAACTTTGTATAAGTGTATAGAAATATGTGCGTTAAGCGAGTAGGAAACTTTGTGTAAGTGTATAGAAATATGTGCGTTAAGCGAGTAGGAAACTTTGTGTAAGTGTATAGAAATATGTTTGTTAAGTGAGTAGGAAACTTTGTGTAAGTGTATAGAAATATGTTTGTTAAGCGAGTAGGAAACTTTGTGTAAGTGTATAGAAATATGTTTGTTAAGTGAGTAGGAAACTTTGTGTAAGTGTATAGAAATATGTGTTAAGCGAGTAGGAAACTTTGTGTAAGTGTATAGAAATATGTGTGTTAAGCGAGTAGGAAACTTTGTGTAAGTGTATAGAAATATGTGTGTTAAGCGAGTAGGAAACTTTGTGTAAGTGTATAGAAATATGTCTGTTAAGTGAGTAGGAAACTTTGTGTTGAATATTTAGGAAACCTGATGCTCAGTGCACCGCAGCTTTGTGCTTTGTGCTTAATGTATAATGTAAAAAACTAAATCATTGCTAAATATACACTATGTTTTGAGGAAACTTTGTGCAAAATGCACTGCAACTTAGTGCTTAAGTGCTTAATGCATGTTGTAGAAAACTGAATTAGCGTTCAGTGTGTACTGTGTTTTGTAGGAAAATTGGCTTAATGTGTAGGAAACTGCATTCTCAATGCACCGCAACATACTGTGAAGTGCGTAATGTATGCTGTAGGAAATGTAGAGCTAAGTATTACTACATGCTATATGAAACAGTGCTGAATATCAGCTAAATTTTGTGCTAAGTTTATAAAACATAGATGGAAGCTGAGTGCTAAGTGAGTACCGTTGACTGTGCTCTGTGGAAAAAGCTGATGCTAACATTTTGTGATGACCTGTACTGTGTGTTCTCCTCCATCAGGTCGTATGAGCCTGCTAGCGGAGGACGCTTGGAAGCGCACGTGCAGCGAGTGCGGCTACGGCATGAACCTGCACCTGGAGGTCAGCAACCCCAACTGCCGCTGCCAGCAAGACTCCCTCCTCGTGCCCTTAGACGTCGAAGTGACCCCCATCACCGGAGCTCTCCCCGTCCGCCCCGCCCCTCTCAGACCTCGTTCCGGGCACGTTTTCTCCAGGAGCCCTCCCATGCTTTCTCCGGACCCTTCTCCAGGAGTGGGTCAGATCTACCCCGCGGGCCTGGCGGCTGGTCTGCCCGTCCAGGGGTTCACGTCCCCTCTGACGGCCGGGGAGAAAGTGCTGCTTCGATACGCGGAGGCAGGGATACAATCCACCAGCCACATCTGCCGCTCCCCCGCCTTCTTCCCCGCTCCCAGGCTGAAAGGGAGCAACCTGGGGTCAAAGAAAAGGCTCCGTCAGCGGCATCCGAGGATCTCTCTGGCATTGTCCATGTCGGCCGGGGCCATCATCGGGGCTGGGGTGAGAGGGTCCAGGGATGTGTTGGGCAGGAGGGTGTTTTGTGATACCTCCAAAGTGTCCAACCCTTTATCCATTATCTCACGTATGTCTTCCAGGTAGCTGCTCAGGCTCAGCGCTCTGTGTGAGTGTGTGTGTCTATGTGTGTGTGTGTGTGTGTGTGTGTGTGTGTGTGTGTGTGTCTCTGTTTGTGTGTGTCTCTGTGTATGTGTGTGTGTTTTTCTGTGTATGTGTGTGTGTGTGTGTGTGTGTGGAATATTAGTCAGTCTGACAGTAAATGATTCTTGAATTGCATTGAATTGTGTGTGTACATGTGTGCGTGCGTGCGTGCGTGTGTGTGTGTGTGTGTGTGTGTGTGTGTGTGTGTGTGTGTGTGTGTGTGTGTGTGTGTGTGGTGAGTGTGTGTGTCCTTTTGTTTCTGTCTCTGCCGTTCCTGTGATAACAGAGCAAGTCCTTTCCCATGGGACCCTGTCAAATTGTGCCAAGTGCAGGTGTGAGTTGTCATGTCACTGTGTAATCAAGTAATGTCTCCAGATTTGGCAGCTTCAATAACGTATCTCACTTCTCCGCCCTTCACTCATAATTTCACACCACTTTCACTTTTTCCACAACCCTTCCCCCCTCCATTGTTCTCTATACATTGTTCTTTCCGCCCTCGTCTTATACTCTTTCCACTTGAAGGTTGGAGTCTGTTGTTATATGGGCTAGCTGCCTCTTGTAATAAACCTGTGGACTCAAGGTGTGATGTCTTGAGTTCAGTCCCAGCCCGCAACATTAAATGCTGTCCTGTTGGCTGCCCGTCTTAATGTTTCCATCGTTCTGGTGGTATCAGCTTAGAGTTTAATAGGTCCACTGGCCTGTTGGCTGCCCTGTCTTAATGTTTCCATCATTCTGGTGGTGTCAGCTTAGTGTTTAATAGGTCCACTGGCCTGTTGGCTGCCCGTCGTAATGTTTCCATCGTTCTGGTGGTGTCAGCTTAGTGTTTGATAAGTCCACTGGCCTGTTAGATGCCTGTCTTAATGTTTCCATCGTTCTGGTGGTGTCAGCTTAGAGTTTAATAGGTCCACTGGCCTGTTGGCTGCCCGTCTGAATGTTTCCATCGTTCTGGTGGTGTCAGCTTAGAGTTTTATAGGTCCACTAGCCAGGCTGCCCGTCTGAATGTTTCCATCGTTCTGGTGGTGTCAGCTTAGAGTTTAATAGGTCCACTGGCCTGTTGGCTGCCCCGTCTTAATGTTTCCATCATTCTGGTGGTGTCAGCTTAGAGTTTGATAGGTCCACTAGCCAGGCTGCCCCGTCTTAATGTTTCCATCGTTCTGGTGGTGTCAGCTTAGAGTTTGATAGGTCCCTGGTCCCCTCCTCCTTATTTCAAGATATTGTTAGTGCATAGGGTTTAGTGCAGGTTTAGGGAGTCTGTCAGACTGTCAATTTGCAATGAATCTTTCTGGACCAAACTCCAAACTGTTATCAGTGTTATGTCATTGTTACTATAGTGTTTACATAACAGCAGAGATATCGCACAATTCAGTCAGGTCAGCACAAGATGTGGGCAGACGTTGGAACAGATAACATATTGTTATGGATGACACAGATGCCAGCGTTATGAATGTTGTTTATGTATTATTGTTGATGTTACATTCAAGTAACCATACGGATGTAGCATAATTCAGGCTGGTTAGTACAAGATGTGCTGAAACGAACATATTGCATATGTGTGATATATATCCCAAAACAGATTGCATACGTATGATATATATCCCAAAACAGATTAATAATCCCAAAACGATATGTATATACATATCCCAAACAGATTACATAGTATGATACATATCCCAAACAGATTCATACGTATGAAAATATCCCAAACAGATTACATACGTATGATACATATCCCCAAACAGATTGCATACGTATGATATATATCCCAAACAGATTGCATACGTATGATATATATCCCTAAACAGATTACATACGTATATATAATATCCCAAAACAGATTGCATACGTATGATACATATCCCAACAGATTACATACGTATGGTATATATCCCCAAACAGATTGCATACATATGGTATATATCCCCAAACAGATTACATATGTATGGTATATATCCCCAAACAGATTACATATGTATGATACATATCCCCAAACAGATTACATACGTATAATTTTATATCCCCAAACAGATTACATACGTATGATACATATCCCTAAACAGATTACATACGTGTGATACATATCCCCAAACAGATTACATACGTATGATATATATATCCCAAAACAGATTGCAAACGTATGATACATATCCCAAAACAGATTACATACGTATGATACATATCCCTAACAGATTGCATACGTATGATATATATCTCAAGCTCATTCTACAATCCTGGGGAGGGAGTGTTCATTCTGGAGATACGCGTATTGTATTGTATATGGTGTATGATGTATGTATTGTATGTGGTGTATGATGTATGTATTGTATGTGGTGTATGATGTATGTATCCAGTGCAATGTGTGGATGATGTCTGAAGGACGTTTTCAGTGCAAAACGTGTTTGATGTATGAAGAGTGTATACAACACAAACATAAGCAATACTGAAAAAAATATTTGCTGTACCTTGTGGATGATCTGATGCACAAAGAATGCATGTATGATTTGTTTGATACGCATATGAATGCATGTATTATTTGCCTGATATGCCTATGATAGCATATTCAAACTATTTGTGTCAGTAAAGCACTAGGCCGAAATTTGATTCACGCTTGGGAAGTACCTCTAAGACAGAAGGAAGGGTTCTTATTTACCATAATTTACACAGACTTATGCTCTGTCTCAAATTTACTGCATGTAAAATTTGCCTGATATGCCTATGAGTGCGTGTTCAAAATTTTGTGTCTGTAAAGAACTAGGCTAAAGTTTGATTCACACTGGGGAAGTAGGCCTATCTCTGAGACAGAAGGAAGGGTTCTTATTTACCATAATTCACAAAGATTTATGCTCTGTCTCAAAATTACCATGAACGTTTGTGCTTTTATCCTGATCTTGATATATATGTGTGGTAGAATTCACAGTTGACAAAAATGCGACAGCAAAGTTATCGCACTTGGTATATCAGCAGGTCAGGACACTGATTCATGTGTGGAAGCATTCAGGTGATGGCGTTGTGCCTGCTTTTTTTTTTTTTTTTTTTTTTTTTTTTTTTTTTTTTTTTTTTAAATAGATGGTTCCAGGCTGTTACAGTTTATATAAAAAACCAACTTCTAAATTATGAAATGGAATATTTCTGTTAACAAATTTTATGGATTATTATTATCATGAAAAAACCCCACACCAATTGTAAATATTTCTGTTAACGGATTTTATGGATAATTATTATTATAAAAAAACACCAATTTTCTGTAATGCAAATTTTTATATAAAACGAATTCTATTAATCATTTTTATGAAAACAAATTTCTATATTACAAATTTCTGTATTTCTGTAAAACAAATTTCTATTGAATATTGTTATGAAAAAAGATTTTCTATATTTTTTCTGTAAAACAAATTTCTCATTATGAAAAAATATTTTCTATATTTGTATAAAACGAAAATTTCTGTCAATTTTTGAATTTATACGTAACTTGTTAATTGTCAAGTAAGACATCTTGCCAGTGTCTTCTTTTGAAGAGGATGAATTTCTGAATTGTTGGAATAAAACTCCATTGTAACTGGTGCAGGTGACAGAAAAATTTGTGTGTTGTGTTTAATGATAATTTGTACATAAGTATTAGTGGTGTGGTTTAATGAAGGACAATGTGCACATGATTCGTGTACACACACATACACACACGCATGCATGCGTGCACACACACACACACACGCGCGCGCACGCACACACACACACACACACACACACACACACACACACACACACACACACACACACACACACACACACACACACACACACACACACACACACACATGCACAGCACACACGCACCACGCATTAGCACGCACATACAGAAACAAATGAATAATGATTTCTTTTGCTTGTGTGCATTTTTGTAGTGTTGTCCAGGTTTGTGTGATGTTTTGTTGTCTCATGTTTTTGGTATGTTGTGTGTGGTGGTGTCGTGCGCGCATGGCATGTGCTTATGTGTGTGTTACCCCCCAACAGAAAATCAAATGAATCAAGTATCGTTTTTACAATTCTTATTGTGTTTTTTTGTTTTGTTTTACTTTGGTTTGCTTTGTTTTGCTTTGCTTTTTTCCTTCTTTTTTTTTTTTTTGCTTTTGTTAGTGGGCTTAATTTATAGAAGTGGATGTTTGTGTGTATGGCGGCTTTTTTCACCCTACCAACAATGGCCAGTTCATATAATTCACTTTTTTTTAAGGGGGAAGGTATGCATACAATAAAATATTAACATACTTTTCAGTTTCCTCGCTTGCTCAGCTGTGATAATTTAGTGTTTTTGAATATGGTTTGTCGCATTGCCATGTGTGTTACAGTTCATGGTTGTTTTGGAAGTTGATCTGTGTATGAAAATATATATGTTCCGTTGTTGTGATGATTCGAAATTCGGTGCAATCAGGACTGTTCACTGAGAGACCAGTACAGTATTCTGCTTTAAGACTGTAATCATCTGTTCAGTTGTACCATCATGAGTGTGACAGAGAGAAACGGTTTGACGGTCAGCAGTGAGCTGGAAGGTCTGCAGAGGAGAGACGTCATGTAGTGTTAACCTTTCGACTCCCACACCCCCATCCCCACCAGCATCCTGCGTTGCCAATCATTGCTAGCAGAGCAAAAACTTAACCCTTTGATTCTCGCACCCCATCCACCAGCATCCTGCGTTGTCAACCATTGCTATTGAGCAAAAAACTTAACCCTTTGACTCCCACACCCCATCCACCAGCATCCTGCGTTGTCAACCATTGCTATTGAGCAAAAAACTTAACCCTTTGACTCCCACACCCCATCCACCAGCATCCTGCGTTGCCAACCATTGCTAGCAAAGCAAAAAACTTAACCCTTTGACTCCCCACCCCATCCACCAGCATCCTGCATTGCCAACCATGCTAGCAAAGCAAATCCTTAACCCTATGATTCCCTCACCTAATAGGGGGGGCGGGGGCAAAGGGTTAAATTTTTGCAGTCAGTAGATAGAGTGAGGGAGTGAAAAGGGTTAAGTTTTTGCGGTTTGTGGATAAGGTGCGGGAGTCAAAGGGTTAACCCACATCCCATCCACCAACTGCAAAATCTGGACCCTTTGACTCCCATCACCTTATCCACCAGTTTCATGCAGGAAATTGGTGGATAGGGTGAGGGAATCGAAGGTTGATTAAGGTTGTTGCAGGCGTGACAATCGAAGTTAATTAAGCTTTCCTTCACGTTCAACCAATCTGAATCTCTTTCCGTGCTGTTAGTCCCGGTCTCTTTGATGCTTCATTTGGATCTCTCTCACGCTTGTTAGTCCAGGTCTGTTACTTCGATCTCTTAACTCTTTGACGACGGCTACTTGATTAAAGTAACAGCTGAGCTCTCACTGAGGACGGGCTACTTCGATCATAGTAACAGACGGTCTAGGGTATATAACTCCCTTACTTTTGTTATGCTAATTATTTAGTAGTTGGCAGTTGTTTCCTTTTGCGGAGGGAACTTCCGTTGAACGTTTCAGCTATGTTTTGCCGGTTTCTTTGTCTAAAATCGATGGAAAATGGCTCAAAGGCGACAGTTCTCAGTGATTTCACTGTGGCAGCCCTAGGCCAGCAGGAGAGCTCAGCTGTGGCAAGTGCAGTCACAATAGAGTTAAATGCTCTCACACCAAGTCTCTTTGATGTATATGTGTTCAGTCCAGGTTTCTGTCACACCTTCAGTCCGAGTCTCTTTCACACCCCCAATCAGAGTGTCTTTCACACTCCCAGAGCCACTGTCAGAGTTTCTTTCACACCGCCAATCACATTCTCACGCCTGCAGTCAGTCTCTTTCACACCTGCAGTCAGTCTCTTTCACACCTGCAGTCAGTCTCTTTCACACCTGCAGTCTCTTTCACACCTGCAATCAGTCTCTTTCACACCCTCAGTCTCTTTCACACCTGCAATCAGTCTCTTTCACATCCTCAGTCTCTTTCACACCTGCATCAGTCTCTTTCACACCTCAGTCTCTTTCACACCTGCCATCAGTCTCTTTCACACCCTCAGTCTCTTTCACACCTGCAATCAGTCTCTTTCACACCTGCATCAGTCTCTTTCACACCTGCAGTCAGTCTCTTTCACACCTGCATCAGTCTCTTTCACACCTGCAATCAGTCTCTTTCACACCTGCCCATCAGTCTCTTTCACACCTGCAATCAGTCTCTTTCACACCTGCAAGTCTCTTTCACACCTGCATCAGTCTCTTTCACACCTGCATCAGTCTCTTTCACACCTGCAATCAGTCTCTTTCACACCTGCAATCAGTCTCTTTCACACCTGCAATCAGTCCTCTTCACACCTGCAATCAGTCTCTTTCACACCTGCAATCAGTCTCTTTCACACCTGCAATCAGTCTCTTTCACACCTGCAATCAGTCTCTTTCACACCTGCAATCAGTCTCTTTCACCCATCACCTCAACCTCAGTCTCTTTCACACCTGCAATCAGTCTCTTTCACACCTGCAATCAGTCTCTTTCACACCTGCAATCAGTCTCTTTCACACCTGCAATCAGTCTCTTTCACACCGCAATCAGTCTCTTTCACACCTCAATCAGTCTCTTTCACACCTGCAATCAGTCTCTTTCACACCTCATCTCTTTCACACTCCAGTCTCTTTCACACCTGCAATCAGTCTCTTTCACACCTGCAATCAGTCTCTTTCACACCTGCAATCAGTCTCTTTCACACCTGCAATCAGTCTCTTTCACACCCTCAATCAGTCTCTTTCACACCCTCAATCAGTCTCTTTCACACCCTCAATCAGTCTCTTTCACACCTGCAATCAGTCTCTTTCACACACAATCAGTCTCTGTCACACCTGCAATCAGTCTCTTTCACACCTGCAATCATTCTCTTTCACACCCTCAATCAGTCTCTTTCACACCTGCAATCGGTCTCTTTCACACCTGCAATCAGGCTCTTCCACACCAGCGATCAGTCTCTTTCACACCTGCAGTCCGTCTCTTTCACACCAGCAATCGGTCTCTTTCACACCTGCAATCAGTCTCTTTCACACCTGCAGTCCGTCTCTTTCACACCTGGGGAATGTCTTTAATGCCCGCAGTCAGTCTCTTTCACACCAGCTGTCTCTCTCACACTTGCAACCAGAGTCTCTTTCACATCCTCAATTCAGGTCTGTAAAGCCCTCAATCCCAGTCTCTTTCATGCTCTCAATCCAGGTCTTCCTTGGTGTGCCTCTTGCCATGAAACCTATGCATTCTTCTCTGTGTGTTTTTTTTTATTTTTTATTGTTTTGCTTTGTGATGAGCCAGCTGGTGGTGATGCATTCTGGTCAGTTGACCAAATCACATAATCTTTTCTCTTGTCTCTGTTTTCCATCTGGATCCATCTGTTCCTCAAGCTTTTTTGAGTAATTGTATGATCTGCTGCCATATATATATATATACATATATATATTACATATTTATACACGTTATTTCCTATTGGCAAACCATGCTTGAAATTCTTCTGAAATTCATCTGAAATTTTTCAAGATTTTCACTCATCATCAGAGTTCTGGAAAAGGAAAAATAACACAAATGTTATCAAACCAAGTAACAGAAATCAGCATTAAACACGAACAACATTAGAATGTGAAGCGATCATACAAAATGATCACAGCTTAATTGTCAGCTGTCGGCTTCGATACTCATCTTTGGTTTTGATCGTAAGTCCCAATTCTCTTATATGCAATGCTTCAAGCGTCATCAAAAATGTTTCTCCCCGGGTTGTTGCGTCTAATATCGTGACATCATACATATATATATATATAAATATGTGTGTGTGTGTGTGTGTGTGTGTGTGTGTGTGTGTGTGTGTGTGTGTGTGTGTGTGTGTGTGTGTGTTGTAATAGTGTTATGGATCAAAAACAGGAAATACACGAAAATGGAATGAGAATGCATACCATTTCATCCGTTTAAATGATACAAATATTCTGTTTGTGTGTATTATGATAATGTAATGGAGGGGGGGGGGGGTTGCATGTGTGCATGCGTGTGTGTGTGCACATGGAAACAGTGTTATGGATCAAAAACAGAAATACACGAAAATGGAATGAGAATGCATACCATTTCATCCGTTTAAATGATACAAATATTCTGTTTGTGTGTATTATGATAATGTAATGGATGGTGTGTGTTGTCTGTCTGTCTGTCTGTCTGTCTGTCTGTCTGTCTGTCTGTCTGTGTTATCTGTTTGTATGGATAATGATGCTAATATTATTAAGTCTTTCTCGTACATCGCTATTCTCCAAACTTATTTGGACTCATTGAGCATTACACATAATAAGACATTTGGAGCATACACGGAGAACTCAAAACTGTTGAATGAACTGACCACGTTCCACCATGTTGTTGCACAGTCTGCATCACTGGTGGTCATGCATGCTGGGTGTTTGACTGTTTCCATAAGCCAGCCACTGACATGACTTACAGGATCTTTAACCTGCATGCTGGGTGTTTGACTGTTTCCATAAGCCAGCTACTGACATGACTTACAGGATCTTTAACCTGCATGTGGGTGTTTTACTGTTTCCATAAGCCAGCCACTGACATGACTTACAGGATCTTTAACCTACATGATGGGTGTTTTACTGTTTCCATAAGCCAGCCACTGACATGACTTACAGGATCTTTAGTGTGTATGTTTGATGTTCTGTGTGCATATTCACACAAAGGACGTTTAGGCACTGGCAGGTCTGCACACATGTTGACCTGGGAGATGGGTAAAATCTCCACCCTTTACCCACCAGGCGGGAGGTACCCAGGCAGGATCGAACCCCAGACCTTCAGTGTGGAAGTCTGAAATTTGCCAACTTGACTATTACAATTTAAGTTTCAATTTCTCAAGATGACGTCTCCGCGCTCAGAAAGAATTCCATATGCACTAACGTCACAGGTGCCATGTGGCGGAGAACATCGCATATTGACTGTTACACCTGTTATGTTATGGATGTTGGGCATGATTTCAATCTGTGTGATGGTTATTTTGTTTTAACCCTTTGACTCTCACACCCTCTCCACCAGTTATAAAAACTTAACACTTTGATTCCTTCTCCCTATCCACCAGCTTCCAGCAGTCGTAAGGGTGAGGGAGTGTAAGGGTTAAGTTTTTACTTTGCTAACATGGTTTACAATGCAGAATGCTGGTGGACAGGGTGTGGGAGTCAAAGGGTTAAATGAAACAACTTTCATTACTAAAAAAAGAGAGAGAGAAAGAGAGAGAGAGACAGACAGACAGACAGACAGAGAGAGAGAGACAGAGAGAGAGAGAGAGAGAGAATCTTTTTTTTTTACTGTGATACCTCTCTGTGTGAGGCTTACAACAATGTTCTTGATGTCCAGCATAATTTCACACTGTGTCGTGTTATCTTCCATTTAAAATGAAGTAATTTTACTGTTAAAGAGAAACCATTTTATTGTGATATCTATATGTGTCTGATGAGTGACTATTTTATCGATCCCAGCTGGGTAATCCTTTTTTTTTTTTAATTTGTTTTCTATGATGACTTGTCTCCTGGGCCGTTTTACTGGCATTGATCCCTTTTCGGTTCCAGAATATCCCCATTTTCTCCCCTCCAAACTCAGGTTTGTCCGTAATTTCAGTCTACGTTACTTTATCTTGTGTGTCAAATGAAAACACTTTATTGTTATAGAGAGGTTGGCTTGTTGTTGTAGAAACTGTTACATTGTTACAGTAGAAATTGTTATATTGTTCTACCTCTATGTGCACAACGTATGACAATAACGTCAATGCCCAGGATAGTTTCAGTCCCTCTCTCTCTCTCTCTCTCTCTCTCTCTCTCTCTCTCGAGTTTTTACGGTGTTTTTGGTGTTGAGTGTAATTTCAGTTTGCCTCCAGTTTCTTCAGGGTTTGGTAGCATAATGGTTATCCTGCTTACCTCACAAAGACGTCCCTGGGTTCGGTTCCCAGCCCAACCACTACTTCACCTTTCATGGGCTCTGATAGCTCAGCTGGTCAAAGCGTTATGGTGATAACACAGGGGTTGTTGGTTTGACACAGGGGTCATGGATATGATGTTGGTTTGACACAGGGGTCATGGATATGATGTTGGTTTGACACAGGGGTCATGGATATGATGTTGGTTTGACACAGGGGTCATGGATATGATGTTGGTTTGACACAGGGGTCATGGATATGATGTTGGTTTGACACAGGGGTCATGGATATGATGTTGGTTTGACACAGGGGTCATGGATATGATGTTGGTTTGACACAGGGGTCATGGATATGATGTTGGTTTGACACAGGGGTCATGGATATGATGTTGGTTTGACACAGGGGTCATAGATATATGTTGGTTTGACACAGGGGTCATGGATATGATGTGTTGGTTTGACACAGGGGTCATAGATATATGTTGGTTTGACACAGGGGTCATGGATATATGTTGGTTTATACACAGGGGTCATGGATATATGTTGGTTTTACACAGGGGTCATGGATATATGTTGGTTTATACACAGGGGTCATGGATATATGTTGGTTTATACACAGGGGTCATGGATATATGTTGGTTTATACACAGGGGTCATGGATATATGTTGGTTTATACACAGGGGTCATGGATATGATGTTGGTTTATACACAGGGGTCATGGATATGATGTTGGTTTGACACAGGGGTCATGGATATGATGTTGGTTTGACACAGGGTCATGGATATGATGTTGGTTTGACACAGGGGTCATGGATATGATGTTGGTTTGACACAGGGGTCATGGGTATGATGTTGGTTTGACACAGGGGTCATGGATATGATGTTGGTTTGACACAGGGGTCATAGATATATGTTGGTTTGACACAGGGGTCATGGATATGATGTGTTGGTTTGACACAGGGGTCATAGATATATGTTGGTTTGACACAGGGGTCATGGATATATGTTGGTTTATACACAGGGGTCATGGATATATGTTGGTTTTACACAGGGGTCATGGATATATGTTGGTTTATACACAGGGGTCATGGATATATGTTGGTTTATACACAGGGGTCATGGATATATGTTGGTTTATACACAGGGGTCATGGATATATGTTGGTTTATACACAGGGGTCATGGATATGATGTTGGTTTATACACAGGGGTCATGGATATGATGTTGGTTTGACACAGGGGTCATGGATATGATGTTGGTTTGACACAGGGGTCATGGATATGATGTTGGTTTGACACAGGGGTCATGGATATGATGTTGGTTTGTCACAGGGGTCATGGATATGATGTTGGTTTGACACAGGGGTCATGGATATGATGTTGGTTTGACACAGGGGTCATGGATATGTTGTTGGTTTGACACAGGGGTCATGGATATGATGTTGGTTTGACACAGGGGTCACGGATATGACCCTCAGGTAAGCCACAGGTTCTGCAGCCTGCTGGTTCCTTCTTTTTTGATAGAGCTGCGGACTCAAGATGATTTCAGCCCAATTCCGTAACATAAAAGTTGGCTTCTTTGCTGCCTGTCTTCAAGATGCTCCAATCATTCTGATGGTGTCTATGTTGTATAGTCTTGTTCCCTCTACCCATTTCAATGCCTTGCCAGTGTATATGGATTTCGCGCGGGCTCAAGGAGTCTGCCAGGTAACATCTGGCAGACTTGGGTGGAGCGATGATGAATCTCTCCAAAAAAAAAACCCTCTTACTTCGGTCTGTTTTGCATCATCTTCTGGTTTAAACAGAGAAATTGTTTGATTTGTGATATCTGTCAGTAGGCCTACATGACTTGTGACAGCATTTTTCATGATGTCAGTCTGTGTGCATGACTTGTGACAGTATTTTTCATGATGTTAGTTTGTGTGCATGACTTGTGACAGTATCTGTCACGATGTCAGTCTCTGTGTGCATGACTTGTGACAGTATTTTTCATGATGTTAGTTTGTGTGCATGACTTGTGACAGTATCTGTCATGATGTCAGTCTCTGTGTGCATGACTTGTGACAGTATTTTTCATGATGTTAGTTTGTGTGCATGACTTGTGACAGTATCTGTCATGATGTCAGTCTCTGTGTGCATGACTTGTGACAGTATTTTTCATGATGTTAGTTTGTGTGCATGACTTGTGACAATATTTGTCATGATGTTAGTCTCTGTGTGCATGACTTGTGACAGTATTTGTCATGATGTTAGTCTCTGTGTGCATGACTTGTGACAGTATTTGTCATGATGTTAGTCTCTGTGTGCATGACTTGTGACAATATTTGTCATGATGTTAGTCTCTGTGTGCATGACTTGTGACAGTATATGTCATGATGTTAGTCTCTGTGTGCATGACTTGTGACAGTATATGTCATGATGTCAGTCTCTGTGTGCATGACTTGTGACAATATTTGTCATGACGTCAGTCTCTGTGTGCATGACTTGTGACAGTATTTGTCATGATGTTAGTCTCTGTGTGCATGACTTGTGACAGTATTTTACATGATGTCAGTCTCTGTGTGCATGATTTGTGACAGTATTTGTCATGATGTCAGTCTCTGTGTGCATGACTTGTGACAGTATTTGTCATGATGTTAGTCTCTGTGTGCATGACTTGTGACAGTATTTGTCATGATGTCAGTCTCTGTGTGCATGACTTGTGACAGTATTTGTCATGATGTTAGTCTCTGTGTGCATGACTTGTGACAGTATTTGTCATGATGTTAGTCTCTGTGTGCATGACTTGTGACAGTATTTGTCATGATGTCAGTCTCTGTGTGCATGACTTGTGACAGTATTTGTCATGATTGTTAGTTTCTGTGTGCATGACTTGTGACAGTATTTGTCATGATGTCAGTCTCTGTGTGCATGACTTGTGACAGTATTTGTCATGTCAGTCTCTGTGTGCATGACTTGTGACAGTATTTGTCATGATGTCAGTCTCTGTGTGGATGACTTGTGACAGTATTTGTCATGTCAGTCTCTGTGTGGATGACTTGTGACAGTATTTGTCATGTCAGTCTCTGTGTGCATGACTTGTGACAGTATTTGTCAGATGATGTTAGTCTCTGTGTGCATGACTTGTGACAGTGTCATGATGTCAGTCTCTGTGTGCATGACTTGTCACAGTATTTGTCATGATGTTAGTCTCTGTGTGCATGACTTGTGACAGTAATTTGTCATGATGTCAGTCTCTGTGTGCATGACTTGTCACAGTATTTGTCATGATGTTAGTCTCTGTGTGCATGAACTTGTGACAGTATCTGTCATGATGTCAGTCTCTGTGGTGCATGACATTGTGACAGTATTTGTCATGATGTTAGTCTCTGTGTGCATGACTTGTGACAGTATTTGTCATGATGTTAGTCTCTGTGTGCATGACTTGTGACAGTATTTGTCATGATGTCAGTCTCTGTGTGCATGACTTGTCACAGTATTTGTCATGATGTTAGTCTCTGTGTGCATGACTTGTGACAGTATCTGTCATGATGTCAGTCTCTGTGTGCATGACTTGTGACAGTATTTGTCATGATGTTAGTCTCTGTGTGCATGACTTGTGACAGTATTTGTCATGATGTCAGTCTCTGTGTGCATGACTTGTGACAGTATTTGTCATGATGTCAGTCTCTGTGTGCATGACTTGTGACAGTATTTGTCATGATGTCAGTCTCTGTGTGCATGACTTGTGACAGTATTTGTCATGATGTCAGTCTCTGTGTGGCATGACTTGTGACAGTATTTTACATGATGTCAGTCTCTGTGTGCATGACTTGTGACAGTATTTGTCATGATGTCAGTCTCTGTGTGCATGACTTGTGACAGTATGTCATGATGTCAGTCTCTGTGTGGATGACTTGTGACAGTATTTGTCATGTCAGTCTCTGTGTGGATGACTTGTGACAGTATTTGTCATGTCAGTCTCTGTGTGCATGACTTTTGACAGTATTTGTCATGATGTTAGTCTCTGTGTGCATGACTTGTGACAGTGTCATGATGTCAGTCTCTGTGTGCATGACTTGTCACAGTATTTGTCATGATGTTAGTCTCTGTGTGCATGACTTGTGACAGTATCTGTCATGATGTCAGTCTCTGTGTGCATGACATGTGACAGTATTTGTCATGATGTTAGTCTCTGTGTGCATGACTTGTCACAGTATTTGTCATGATGTTAGTCTCTGTGTGCATGACTTGTGACAGTATTTGTCATGATGTCAGTCTCTGTGTGCATGACTTGTCACAGTATTTGTCATGATGTTAGTCTCTGTGTGCATGACTTGTGACAGTATCTGTCATGATGTCAGTCTCTGTGTGCATGACTTGTGACAGTATTTGTCATGATGTTAGTCTCTGTGTGCATGACTTGTGACAGTATTTGTCATGATGTCAGTCTCTGTGTGCATGACTTGTGACAGTATTTGTCATGATGTCAGTCTCTGTGTGCATGACTTGTGACAGTATTTGTCATGATGTCAGTCTCTGTGTGCATGACTTGTGACAGTATTTGTCATGATGTCAGTCTCTGTGTGCATGACTTGTGACAGTATTTGTCATGATGTTAGTCTCTGTGTGCATGACTTGTGACAGTATTTGTCATGATGTCAGTCTCTGTGTGGATGACTTGTGACAGTATTTGTCATGATGTCAGTCTCTGTGTGCATGACTTGTCACAGTATTTGTCATGATGTTAGTCTCTGTGTGGATGACTTGTGACAGTATTTGTCATGATGTAGTCTCTGTGCATGACTTGTGACAGTATTTGTCATGATGTTAGTCTCTGTGTGCATGACTTGTGACAGTATTTGTCATGATGTTAGTCTCTGTGTGCATGACATGTGACAGTATTTGTCATGATGTCAGTCTCTGTGTGCATGACTTGTGACAGTAATTTGTCATGATGTTAGTCTCTGTGTGCATGGCTTGTGACAGTATTTGTCATGATGTCAGTCTCTGTGTGCATGACTTGTGACAGTATTTTACATGATGTCAGTCTCTGTGTGCATGACTTGTGACAGTATTTGTCATGATGTTAGTCTCTGTGTGCATGACTTGTGACAGTATTTGTCATGATGTTAGTCTCTGTGTGCATGACTTGTGACAGTATTTGTCATGATGTCAGTCTTTGTGTGCATGACTTGTGACAGTATATGTCATGATGTCAGTCTCTGTGTGCATGACTTGTGACAGTATTTGTCATGATGTCAGTCTCTGTGTGCATGACTTGTGACAGTATCTGTCATGATGTTAGTCTCTGTGTGCATGACTTGTGACAGTATTTTACATGATGTCAGTCTCTGTGTGCATGACTTGTGACAGTATTTGTCATGATGTCAGTCTCTGTGTGCATGACTTGTGACAGTATTTTACATGATGTCAGTCTCTGTGTGCATGACTTGTGACAGTATTTTACATGTCAGTCTCTGTGTGCATGACTTGTGACAGTATTTTACATGTCAGTCTCTGTGTGCATGACTTGTGGAGGGCGTGGCCCAGTGGTCAAAACACCTGGATAGGACGTGAAAAACATTGATTCAAATCACAGACTGAACAGGGATTTTTCTCCTTGCCTGCCCCCCTTCCCTTCCCCTCCCCTAGATCTGGTGTTGGTGTAGGTGCTAATCTTTAAGATGAGATGTTAAACCCACGTCTTATAAACAGCAAGCACTCAGTGCACACTACAGACCCCATAACAACAAAGGAGTTGTCCCAGTGAAAACTTGAGTTGAACACTGCACTTTCCTAGGCAAACAGAAGCACATTGTTACTGTTATTGTTGTTTTAAGCCCAGCCGACTGCGTAGAGGCTTATCAGGACTATAACCATTCCAAAACATACAAAACTTGAACAACGGAAGTACATGCATAAAGTTGAAAATGGCGATTGAAAGAAGTGGCCCTGCATTGTTCCCTGGGGAGACCAACCTGAAGTTTACATGGTAGATCCATTGTGACTCACCCCAAAACAAAAAAGAAAAGAAAAGAAACTTAATTACACATATCACTGTATTCGCGCTTATAATCTAAGGACATGCCTCTGGCATGGGCCATTCCGTCCAGTTTACCACGCAGGGGATTTAAAAAACACGCCTGGATGCACATACAAGCATACCTAAGGACACCAAAACATATACAAAAACAGGCGTAAATTACCTAAAATTGCTTTCGCATATATCAACTCCCTAGAGCCAAAAACGCACTTAATACATGTACCCAATTATCAATCCTAAGAAAAAGTATGTAAAACTTTATCGAACAAGTACAGGTGAATGGACCATTAAGGCAGAAAATGATAGGAAGAAATGACAGAAAGCAAAAGAACAAGGCAGAAACACAGAGACTGATAAAAAAGAGGTAATTCATAACACAGAATTTCCAGAAGGTGGGGATACTATTTATACTGAAAGAACCCCCGGCATCCCCATGGCGGGAGACTATACAACTAGTGACAATGTTGTTATAAAATGATGAGAATAATTTCTATGTTATTGTTTTGATAATGAACAGAGGTTTACACTGCTGATCACGGTAGAGAGCTGATTGCATTCTAACATATTGTGGACTTTTGCTGTGACACTGTTGACTCCACTGTGCTGTGGGTAATGGCAACCCGTCTTCTGCCGCAAGCGAAGGACAGTAGGGTTGCCTCCCTTCCCATGTTCTTTCTACAACTGTGATGTTAGTTTTACACTGTTGAGATAAAACAGTAGGCTGAAGATACCAAAATGAATAAAAGATAAATAAATGACTGAATTACATAACATGAAAAAGGTTGAAGGTATACGTGAAAAGGAGAAATGTTGAGTTTACTTTGATATGGAAGACTGCTGTTTTTAAAGGTGGAAAAATAGAGAAAATAACACTAAAGATTGCAAAACACATACGCACACACACACACACACACACACACACATACACATACACACACACACACACACACACACACACACACACACACACACACACACACACACACACATACACACACACACACACACACAAGCAGGAAAAAACATCCCCCAAATGATTATCATTTGATCATTTCTTTTAAAATGAACACATACAAAACAAAGTAAGAAAGAATACATTGTCAGATGAATAAATCATATATATATATTTTTTAAAAAGTGCCATTTTGTCATGTCTTCTAAAATATACATGTGACCAGTCAGTAAAATGAATTGCCCCAGTGGTGTCAGGTTTAACCCTCTGACTCCCTCACACTGTCCAGCAGGATCCTGCATCATCAACCATGCTAGCAAAGCAAAAACTTAACCCTTTATACTCCCCTCACCCTATCCACCAACTTCCTGCATGGGTGAGGGAATCAAAGGGTTAAAAGTTTTTGCGGTTGGTGGATAGGGTGCGGGAGTCAAAGGGTTAACGTGCCTCTGTTGGTGACCAAAACACACCTGGGGTACTACTACATAGAGGCCAGCCCTGCACAAACAGAAGCGCAGAACCTTTGTTGCTGCCCTACCTGTCAGTGGTATAACAGGCAATACGTAAGGGGTTAATTGAGGACAAAGTCAGCAGAGACTTCATGCCAGCTTTGTGAGGGCACTACCCAAGCCTCTCCAGCTTTACCTTCCTCAACCCAGTTTCAGGTCTGCACTCTCTGAAAACTGGGAGTAGCACAGGCAAGGTATTTTGGTTCTTCTGCCAGCCAGGCCTGACCCTTCCCTCACCCTATTCACCAGCTTGAAAATAAAGCAGAAACTTAACCCTTTTCTCACCCTATTCACCAGCTTGGAAATAAAGCAGAAACTTAACCCTTTCCTCACCCTATTCACCAGCTTGAAAATGAAGCAGAAACTTAACCCTTCCCTCACCCTATCCACCAGCTTGAAAATAAAGCAGAAACTTAACCCTTTTCTCACCCTATTCACCAGCTTGAAAATCAAACAGAAACTTAACCCTTTCCTCACCCTATCCACCAGCTTGGAAATAAAGCAGAAACTTGACTCCTCACCCTATTCACCAGCTTGGAAATAAAGCAGAAACTTGACTCCTCACCCTATTCACCAGCTAGAAAATATAGCAGAAACTTGACTCTTTCCTCACCCTATTCACCAGCTTGGAAATAAAGCAGAAACTTGACTCACCCTATTCACCAGCTTGGAAATAAAGCAGAAACTTGACTCCTCACCCTATTCACCAGCTAGAAAATATAGCAGAAACTTGACTCCTCACCCTATCTACCAGCTTGGAATCTGATGGATAGGGTGAGGGAATGAAAGGGTTAGGTTTGTGCAGCTGACGGATAATATGAGGAACAATCTGTCCATTGCATTACAAAGGTCTTGAATTTGAACCAGTACTATGATTATGATGTCAGGTTGATTTTTATCAAGTGCCCATTGGTTTGTCAATGTGATTTATTTTTTATTCCTTGTTATGTATGTGTACAATGAAATAAAGCATTCTTGGTGAAATTAGTGTGTGTGTGTGTGTTGCTTGTGTGTGTGTGTGTGTGTATGTGTGTGTGTATGTATGTGTGTGTGTGTGTGTGTGTGTGTGTGTGTGTATGTGTGTGTGTATGTATGTGTGTGTGTGTATGTGTGTGTGCGTGCGTGTGTGTGTATGTGTGTGGGTGTGTGTGTGTGTGTTTAGATCATTAATGCAAGTCTACAAAACAAAAACACAGACTTATCAAAAACAGTATGAATATCATAGTCTTCTGCTGCACACACACACACAACACACACACACACACACACACACACACACACACACACACCATCATGCTATAGATATCAAACATATTTAATCAGTCTGTTAATTATACAATTTCACAAACATCAAAGCATATGTGCACACACACACACATAAACATATCATCATCATCGTAAGCCATTTATTGTCAGGTTGACTTAAAAGCTGTGCTGGCGCACACACACACACACACACACACACACACACACACAAACACACACACACACACACACACACACACACACACACACACACACACACACACACACACACACACAATTTAAAAGCAGCAGCATTCAGAATATATTAATTTATTTAAATTAACATTTTATCTTCCATCATCAGGCCAGTATTTTGGGAAGCAAACAAAACAACACAAAATGTTGGACAGCTGCACACGAAATATAGTGTAAGTAGTTAGCTGGGGAACTTATAAACTGATCAACTAGCTTCTGATACTAGATGAAGCATGGGGATGGTGGTGGTGGGGGAAACCTAGGTCTTCTGGGGAACTTATAAACTTATCAACTAGCTCGATACTAGATGCAAGATGGGGGGCGGGGGGGAGACTTTGGTCTTCTGGGGAACTTATAAACTTATCAACTAGCTCGATACTAGATGCAAGATGGGGGGCGGGGGGAGACTTTGGTCTTCTGGGGAACTTATAAACTTATCAACTAGCTCGATACTAGATGCAAGATGGGGGGGGGGGGGAGACTTTGGTCTTCTGGGGAACTTATAAACTTATCAACTAGCTCGATACTAGATGCAAGATGGGGTGGGGTGGGGGGGGGGGGCGGAGATCTATGTCTTCTGGGAAACATAAACTTATCAACTGGCTCGATACTAGATGCAAGATCGGGGGAGGGGGGGGAGAAGACCTAGGTCTTCTCGGGAACTTATAAACTTATCAACTAGCTCGATACTAGATGCAGCGTGGGGGTGGGGTGGGGGAAATCGAGGTCTTCTGGGTAACTTATAAACTTATCAACTAGCTTGATACTAGTTGCAAGATGGGGGGCGGGGGGGGGACTTTGGTCTTCTGGGGAACTTATAAACTTATCAACTAGCTCGATACTAGATGCAAGATGGGGGGCGGGGGGGAGACTTTGGTCTTCTGGGGAACTTATAAACTTATCAACTAGCTCGATACTAGATGCAAGATGGGGGGGCGGGGGGAGACTTTGGTCTTCTGGGGAACTTATAAACTTATCAACTAGCTTCTGATACTAGAAGCAAGATGGGGGGGGGGGGGGCAGAGATCTTTGTCTTCTGGGAAACATAAACTTATCAACTGGCTCGATACTAGATGCAAGATCGGGGGGGGGGGGGGAGAAGACTTAGGTCTTCTCGGGAACTTATAAACTTATCAACTAGCTCGATACTAGATGCAGCGTGGGGGTGGGGTAGGGGAAATCGAGGTCTTCTGGGTAACTTATAAACTTATCAACTAGCTTCTGATACTAGATGCAAGATGGGGGGGGGGGGGGCAGAGACCTTTGTCTTCTGGGAAACATAAACTTATCAACTGGCTCGATACTAGATGCAAGATCGGGGGGGGGGGGGGGGGGGAGACCTAGGTCTTCACAGATATAGGTTATGACATTTTTACCAGCCTCTGCTGAAAAAGCTTCACCCTAATGCTTTTATAATACCTTGGTGGCCCTATTAAGCAACTGTCAATCTTTCTGACACCCTTTTACCCTATGCCTGAATCATTTCATCACTAATGGGCTGATGTGCAGGATTAGGGTTCTGCGCCGACTATATCGGATATGCTCTCTATAATTTTCCATTGCTTTTATTCTTTCTCCCCATTTATAGCCATGCGTGTGTGTGTGTGTGTGTGTGTGTGTGTGTGTGTGTGTGTGTGTGTGTGTGTGTGTGCGTGCGTGTATGTGTGTGCGTGCGTGCGTGCGTGTGTGTCTGTTCAGCGCTTAGATTTGATTTTATCAAATTTTGCACTATATAAATATTGTAATTTATTATTATTATTATCCTGTTGATCACATGTCAATTGTGGTGTCAGTGCATATGGACTACAAGTTATGCTAAGCATGAAGCCACGAGAAACTGAAACTTGGCTTAAACTGATCATCTCAAAACATTTCCAACACTTAATCAAATGTGCTGAAGTTGTTTTTCCTATGAAATGTTATATTCATCTCATGATGGGTTGGCCTAATGAAATGATGCTGATCAATGGAGAGCGTATCTGGCCTAAATAACACATATACTTAGGATCCAATGTTTCCTTATTTGTCTTTTATTTTACAATTACTTTAATAATCAGAGAACAGGTTTATGATATGCAACTATGATAATGCAGTGCCCTAATCTACTCTTTAATGCTCTGTATAAAAAAGATACAAGGCTTTTTCACAGTTTCATTATATGTTGAAGCATAAGTAAACGAAGCCTAAATGCAGTTGATTATCCTTTTTGTTATTGTTATTTTTGTTTAAAACCCAGCTGACTGTGTAGAGCCATATCAGGGTTATATCATCATCATCATCATCATCATCATCAGGTGCCCTGCCGCATGGCGTTGGCGACCATGGACTTCCAACCATCTCTATCTCTCCCCCCAGCATCTCCCCACCCTCCTCATCCCCAGCCACTCTGCAAGTCCGTCCAGCATTCTCTCCCTGGGTCTACCTGGTGCTCTCTTTCCCTCCAGCTTTCCCGTTGTGACCAGGTGCTCCAAATCCCCCTTCCTCATAAAATGGCTATAAATGTTGCCTGTCTTTTCCTAATCTTCCTTATGAGTGATCTACTTGTGTCTGCCTCCATCAAGACTGTCTCGTTTGTTTTCTTTGCTGTCCATGGAACTCTCAACATTCTTCTTAGAAACCACATCTCGGCTGCCTCAGTCTTGTTCTGGCTTTGCTTGTTGACTGTCCACGCCTCGCATCCATGTAACAGTATTGGTTCTATAGTTTATACATCTGTATCAGGGTTATAACCATTTCAAAACATCTCTCACAATATTCAGTGTCTCAGGAAATTCAAGGTTTGTATCCTTTCATTCATTTATTCAGTCACATATGTTGCCAGTCTTCAATCATTTTATTCACTGCAGGGTGTCAAATTCATGGGTAATCATGCTACAGCTAGATATCAACTCAAACTTGGAAAAGATTTTTCTATTTATTGCCCAGTGAGGGAAAAGAACCATTTTAAGCATCAAGATATATATCACCACGGATGGATTTGTACATTTCAAAACAAACAAACAAAAAAAACAATAAAAAAAAGACTCAGTCACAGTGTTTAAAGATTAAATTAACGCAGGAGCAAAACATCACCAAAAGTCTTTAAAATTTTGATCAAAATTATTTCCCATGAACTGGATTTTTACAATGGGTAGCGGAAGTTGCACATGTACACACACATACACACACACACACACACACACACACACACACACATATATATACACACACAAACACACACATACACACACACACACATACACACACACAACACACACATACACACACACATACATACACACACACATACACACACACAACACACACACACACACACACACATACACACACACACATACACACACACACATACACACACACATACACACACACACATACACACACACACACACACATACACACACACACATACACACCACACATACACACACACACATACACACACATATACACACACACAACACACACACATACACACACATACACACACACATACACACACACACACATACACACACATACACACACACACACATACACACACACACATACACACACACACATACACACACACACACACACACACAACACACACACATACACACACACATACATACACACACACATACACACACACACATACACACACACACATACACACACACACACACATACACACACACACACACACACACACACACACACACACACACACACACACACAACACACACACACACACAGTGCATGCCCACATACAAAGAAAGCAAAATCATATGCATAAAAAAAAGATGGATAAGATATACATGATATCCAAAACAAGTGTGACTGCCCGCGCCCAAGCAAACAGGAACCAGAAGAACAAGCAAACCAAAGTAAGCGCGTATACAACACAACAAGACAAGACAAGAGCAAATTTTCGGCCAACCGGCCTTTGTCAAGCGCGAATGCACGGTCACAAACAGTTTGGTGTTGTTTGTGGTCTGTTTGTGACCGTGCATTCGCGCTTGACAAAGGCCGGCTGGCCGGAAATTTGCGCCTGTCTTGTCTTGTTGTGTTGTATACGCGCTTACTTTGGTTTGCTTGTTCTTCTGGTTCCTAAGATATACATGTTTCAAAAATACATTTCAAATGCTTTCTTAAACAGACACACTTGACCTTCTCTGAAATGTTTTCAATCAGTCAGGAAATTCCACTACAGAGGAACGACAGAAGTGATTAAGACCCACTGGTCCTAATTATGAATAAAAAAAATTATCATTCTGGGTGATAATGTCCTTATTCCTATGAACATAAAGAAGATAATATTGGGAAGTCTTTAATCCTGTGAACACCAATATGCTGATCTTGTGAGATTTTAATTCCATGAATATGTAAAAGTTAATCTTAGAAGCCTTTAATCCCATAAACACCAAGAAGCTCATCTCATAAGTCTTTAATCCTACCAACCTCTGGACATTAATCTTGAGAGTCTTTAATCTCATGAACCTAAAGCTAATCTTGGAGACTAACCCAACGAACAAAATGAAGCTACCTTGGAAGGTTTTAATACAGGGGGGTGCAAAAGTAGGTATACAGTTATGAAAAAAGAAAACACGTACAACATTCATTGCATTTATTATATAAACAAATGAATATTGCATATACATGTAATAACAAGCACAGCCTTAATCACTCAGATTCTCAAACTGCTTGCCGTCGGTATTCACACACTCCTCTAATGGAGAGCGGAATTAAGCATTATAATAATGATGTGATACTTACCGTATACCTACTTTTGCACCCCCCTGTATAATGAACGTAAAGAAGCTAATCTTGAGAGACCTTAATCCTATGAAACTTCAAGAAGCGAATCTTGGCAGTCTTTAATCCAGAGAACTCCAAAAAGCTAAACTTTAGAAACCTTAATCCTGTGAATATCAAAAAGCTTATCTTGACAGTCCCATGAACACAAAAAAGTATGTAAGCTGCACAAGGCAGGAATAACACAACCTCATAAACAGAAGAGGAATATATTTTCTTTTTTTCAGAATTAGACAGAGTGAATGGCTGTTAATGATAAATACAATTCTGGGCTGGAAGCCAATTAAGTTTCCTGAGAACAAGCTTGATATGATCAGCAAGAAGGCAGCACGGAGCAAAGTCTACATCTCTCATTCCCCAACGTTGTGTTACCATTCAAAATACGCTGTAATAATAATATACTGTAATCGTTCACATGCCCAGTCATACGGAACAATGGCTGATAATGTAAAGGAAATGTATAAATTATATGAATCAAAATCTCTTTTTGAAAACACCATTCTCTTCCAGGAGAATTATTAAAAAGCACACACACCTCCGTACAGACACCCCCCCCCCACACACACAGACATAAACACACACGCACGCACGCACTCACACACACACACACACACACCAAAAATGAAATAAAAGAAAGAATGAAATATAAAAAGGTTATGTTTTGTAACATGTCAAACTATTAACTTCTCATTTCTAGAAACATTGAATATACAGACATTATGTATCTACACTATTCATAGAGTCAACATGTTTGTACAATTGAAAATGGAAAACTCAACATCTGTCAAAAACCAACAACCAAACAAACAAGTGAACAAAATGTTTACACACAAAGAACCCTGAGTCATTTCATAATACTTTCCAGTGTGTATCTAAAATTTCTCAGGTTTTAATTTTTTTTTTTAAATTGCTTAGTTTAACCCTTTGACTCCCGCATCCTACCCAAACTTCAAAAACTTAACCTTTTGACTCCCTCACCCTATCCACCAGCTTTCTGCAGGGAGCTGGTGGATAGGGTGAGGGAGTTAAAGGATTACGTTTTTGCTTTGCTAGCATGGTTGATTAAAATGACAATGCAGGATGCCGGTGGACATGGTGCAGGAGTCAAAGGGTTAATTTAGTTTCTGTTTGTTTCAGCTCTACATACTAAGCGGATATGGTAAGAAACGGCAACAAGACCAAGAGAGAACGAAAGAACTCTCCTTGGTCTTACTCCAGGCTGAACACTCACCATCATGTGTATCAACTCTTGCCTCAGGAGGAGTCTTCACGTTCCCTGGCCAGACAGAATCAGTAATGAAGAACGGTGGCAGCGAGTAAGACAGCAGTCTGCAGGAGATCCTCCAAAGAGGCTGGAGATGGATTATCGTTATACTCAGTATTTTTGTTTAAAGCCCATATCGGGCGTAGAGCCATATCGGGGCTATAACCAGTTTAAAACATACCCAATACTTCAACAGGAAAAAAAGGAAAAGAAAACTAAGTACTCATAATGCATTCATGCGCATAATCTAAGGAGATGCCCCTGGCGTTGACCATTCCGTCCAATTTATCACACAGGAGATTTAAAAGAAATACCTGAATACAAATTCAAACATAACTAAGGACACTAAAACATACATAAAAACGGGCCTTAATTACCTAAAATTCCTTCTGTATATCTCATTTCCCTAGAGCCAAAAATGCACTTAACACATGTACCCAATTATCAATTCTAAGCGAAAGTATGTTTATGTGTAAGCGAAAGTATGCTTTGAACACATACATGTGAATAAACCAGCAAGGTAGAAAATGATAGCAAGAAATGACAGAAAGCAAAGGAGGAAGAAAGAAACAAAGAGAGTGACAGAACAGAGGACATTTCTAGCACAGAATTTCCAAAAGATGGGGATACTACGAGTTAATTGTCATTCTGGGTGATAATGTCCCTATTCCTATGAGCATAAAGAAGATAA
The DNA here is from genome assembly GCA_030674185.1 of Monoplex corrugatus. Lineage (NCBI taxonomy): Eukaryota > Metazoa > Mollusca > Gastropoda > Littorinimorpha > Ranellidae > Monoplex > Monoplex corrugatus. Next base: position 7,553,179 of record JAPXFY010000018.1, read on the forward strand.
CACTGCACGTCTTCAATCCTGTGATCACCAATATGCTGATTTTGTGAGATTTCAATCCCATGAATATCAGAAAGCTGATTTTAGGAGTTGTTGAAGTATTGGGTATGTTTCAAACTGGTTATTTATACTGAAAGAGCCCCGGCATCCCCACGGGGCATGGAGATGGATTGGCCGTACGCTATGCAAGTGCAGATCAAGCGCAATAAGGCAAGCCTTCACCAGGACTGGAACCAGCAGGCGAAAAGGAAGAGAAGTTGACCAAAACACACTTGGCGCCTTGACTTGCCAGAAGACACGAAGATGACAGGTCCCACCTTGGGATGACTGGAATGAATTGCTTAGGACCAAGATGGTGGCAAAGCATTTGCTGGTGGCCTATGTCTCAGGCAGGGGGTAACAGGCATATACAGAGGGGTGCAAAAGTAGGTATACAGTAAGTATCACATCATTATTACAATGCTTAGTTCCGCTCTCGTTTAGAGGAGTGTGTGAATACCGACGGCAAGCAGTTTGAGTATCTGAGGGATTAAGGCTGTGCTTGTGATTACATGTATATGCAATATTCATTTGTTTGTATAATAAATGCAATGAATATTGTACGTGTTTACTTTTTTCATAACTGTATACCTACTTTTGCACCCCCCCTGTATATGACAGACGAGATTCATCATTACCACACAAACTTTGAAAGCAATGAACTGGATTTAGTGTACTTTTACAAATGAAATCATTTAACCCTTTGACTCCTGCACCTGTCCACCAGTACCCTGCATTATCAACCGTGCTAGCAAAGCAAAAACAATCCTCTGATTCCTCCACCCTATCCACCAGTTTCCTACAACGGTAGTAGTAGTAGTAGTAATAGTAGTAGTAGTAATAGTAGTAGTAGTAGTAATAGTAGTAGTAGTAGTAATAGTAGTAGTAGTAGTAGTAGTAGTAGCTCACCAGATTCAAATCATATACAACTTTCCCTCTCATTGCATGAGTGTTATACCTTAGTGGACACCTATGTATGGAAGCAGTTTCAAGATAAACAGAAAAAGTATGAAAAATGTTACATGAACTTTGAAATTAGCAAAACACCGAAGCAGTTTCCTGCCAGCAGAAGTATACATGTACAATCCCTTACGTACATGTATAGGTGGAAACTTGATGCATTCAAAACAAAATACACTATAAAGTGAGGGAGTCGAAAGGTCAAGGTTTTGCAGTTAGTGGATATGGTGCGGAAGTCAAAAGATTTTTTTAAAAGGTACACAAACATATCTGATTATTTCAGAGAGTCTCACAAAACCAATCATTCTAAAAGCACATACACTTATCTGATTATTTCAGATACTTTTAAATTTTATCATCTTATAAAGAAATAACAACAACACGCATACTCTCTCTCTCTTTGATTATTTCAAATAATTCTATTTTCATTAAAAAATGGAAGCATTAGCCAGACCTCAGTATAAATCTGTACATCAACCAGCACATAGGAATCTGTAAAAATACATTTTCATAAATCTATAAGAGGATTCAGCTGCAGAATTTACACACACACACAAACACACACACTCTCTCTTATAGTGAAAAGACGTTAAATCAAGGAACGAACGAACACTCTCTCTCTTCCTCTTTCTCTCAGAATTTAAACACACACACACACACACACACCCTCGCACAAACTCTCTCTCTCTCTCTCTCACACACACACACTAGTACACACACACACAAACACACACACACACTCTCTCTCTCTCTCTCACACACACACACACACACACACACACACATAAAAGTAGTGCTGATCTATATAATTCATAAACACACACACATGCATAAAATAGTGCTTAGTTGCAGAATTCACACGCACACACACACACACACGTATGTGTGCGTGTATAAAATGGAGATTAGCTGCAGAATACACACACACACACATGTGTGCAAACACACATAAAACTATGCACAAGAGTGCTTCGCCACAGAATTCACACACACACACACACACACACACACACACACACACACACACACACACACACACACACACACACACACACACACACACACACACACACGACCATCAGTCTTGTGAATGTATTGCGTGGGAGTGCTCTTTATGGGGGTCTGATGATCAGAACTTGATAAGCAGCACTGCTGTTCAGGAGCACAGTACACAGCCGTCAGTAGATGATGACAGTGAGACAGACAACGCCAATGACTATCTGGGACTGCCAGTCATGTCTCTTATCTCCGTGACCTCCGCCCCATACTGGCTGACCGTGACCTTGACCTGTGGTGGTCTTGCTGGTGGTCAGGCAGGAAAGCAGACATGTCACCATACTGTCGGCCATTTTTGGGCGCTTCCTTCTGAGCGTCCCGACCATCCGACCTACCCACTGACCCTGTTCTGGAGCGACCGACCGATCCTGAGCGATGGGAGCCCGGCCCTCTTGACCTCGACCTTGACCTGGATCTGGGCCGCGGGTCAAGCTTGGGGACGTGCTTAATGTTTGGATGGACGTGGTTGGTGGAGATGTAGCCGTTCACCAGGGCCTCGCTGTCCACCGTGCTGCCCACCGACCCCCGTGAAGACACGGGAGATCTGGACCTGGTTTTGAGGATACCAGCTCCCGGCTGTTTCTTGGATTTACCGTACGTGCCGTAGTCATCATTCCGGGAGTAGTTCGTCTTTTTGTCGTACTTGACGTGGGCGGCGCGACCGCTGTCCCGACGCGACATGTGACCTCCCTTCACAGGCGCATAGTCCGCGTCATCAAAGGACGCGTCGGGCTGCCGCCTCCTCTTGCTGCTTCGGTGCGAGGCCTGTCGCTCAAACCTCTCCTCGCGGTCGGCTTTGTGGACCTCGTTCGTGTAGATGTTGGCGTCCTTCCGTGAGCGGATGCTGCCCTTGTTGACGGAGCGGACGCTGTCCCGGCTGGTGTCTTTGTAGCCCGCGTGACCATCGGTATCTCTGTAGGTCGAGTGTCCGTTGGCGTCTTTGTATGCCGTGTGGCCGTTGTCGGTGTAGAACTCCGCCGGGTCTTTGGAGGAGACCTTGCTGCTGCCGCTGTCCTGCGAGGCCGGTCCGTGAAATCCTCTTCCTGTCTGGCCGGCACGCTGCTTGCTGGAGCGTGGCTGATGAAAGACTCCTGATTCTCCTGCATAATATGTACAGTCAGTTAGCTTGACAGTGTCATCCATGTGTCATGTTACAAATACAATGTTCATGCAAAAGCGTCACACACACACACTTGCAGGCAGCACTTGTAACACACAAGCATTCACATGCGCATGTATGTACACCTCCACCTCTAATCCCACACACATCCACAGGAATGCAGACACACACACACACACACACACACACACACACACACACACACACACACACCCCACACACATTAAAACACGGACACATCCCACGATGGAACAGAAAGTGTACAATGTATCATGCCACTGGAATTTCATTTCATACACTGCTGCACTAGGCACAAAGAAACCTGAATGATAAAAGAAAAGCTCCAGGTATATACTATACAATTCACAGTGGATAAAAAGGGAAGTTTTTAGTCCTCATCTTATTATCCGTTGTTTGGTGTTGTTTGTGGTCTGTTTGTGACCGTGCATTCGCGCTTGACAAAGGCCGGTTGGCCGAAAATTTGTGCTTGTCTTGTCTTGTTGTGTTGAATACGCGTTCACTTTGGTTTGCTTGTTCTTCTGGTTCCTTACCCACTGTATTTACGGCTGTGAATTGTTGATGGTATAGTGTATTCCTGGAGCTTTTCTTTTATCATTCAGGTTTCTTTGTGCCTAGTGCAGCAGTGTATGAAATGAAGTTCCAGTGGCATGATACATTGTACACTTTCTGTTCCATCGTGTGTGTGTGTGTGTGTGTGTGTGTGTGTGTGTGTGTGTGTGTGTGTGTGTTGTGTGTGTAGTATGTGTGAGTGCGTGCGTGCGTGCGTGCGTGCGTGCGTGCGTGCGTGCGGTGGTGTGTGTGTGTGTGTGTGTTGGGGTGTGTGTGTGTGTCTTGTCTTGTTGTGTTGAATACGCGTTCACTTTGGTTTACTTGTTCTTCTGGTTCCTGTTTGCTTGGGCGCGGGGCATTTGCACTCGTTTTGGATCACAGCGGGTAAACCTATTCAAGTTATACAGTCATGGAAGCTAACTTGCAAACTGACGTTGCTGTATATGTTTATGGCTGCCTACATCAAGAAAAAACTTTTCTAAGTTACCCGTGCATATATACTGCCAATGATGTTGACAGTGACAAGATTGTGTGAAATCCCAGGTTCCCGCACCATCATGGGTTAGTTGGCAGCGCCATGGACTCAAGATTCTAATATCTTGAGTTCAATCCCAGTCGACAACATTAAAAAACTGGCCTGTTTGCTGCCCATCTTTACGTTTTCATCATTCTGGTGGTGCCAGCTTACAGAACCCTGCATTCACAGGGTACATCTTCTGGCTAAGAGCTAAGGGCAGGGTAACCCCTACAGAACCCTGCATTCACAGGGTACATCTTCTGGCTAAGAGCTAAGGGCAGGGTAACCCCTACAGAACCCTGCATTCACAGGGCACATCTTCTGGCTAAGAGCTAAAGGCAGGGTAACCCTACAGAACCCTGCATTCACAGGGCACATCTTCTGGCTAAGAGCTAAAGGCAGGGTAACCCCTACAGAACCCTGCATTCACAGGGCACATCTTCTGGCTAAGAGCTAAGGGCAGGGTAACCCCTACAGAACCCTGCATTCACATTGTACATCTTTTGGCTAAGAGCTAAGGGCAGGGTAACCCCTACAGAACCCTGCATTCACATTGTACATCTTTTGGCTATGGGCTAAGGGCAGGGTAACCCCTACAGAACCCTGCATTCACGTTGTACATCTTCTGGCTAAGAGCTAAGGGCAGGGTAACCCCTACAGAACCCTGCATTCACAGGGTACATCTTTTGGCTATGGGCTAAGGGCAGGGTAACCCCTACAGAACCCTGCAGTCACAGGGTACATCTTTTGGCTATAAGCTAAGGGCAGGGTAACCCCTACAGAACCCTGCAGTCACAGGGTACATCTTTTGGCTATAAGCTAAGGGCAGGGTAACCCCTACAGAACCCTGCAGTCACAGGGTACATCTTTTGGCTATAAGCTAAGGGCAGGGTAACCCCTACAGAACCCTGCAGACACAGGGTACATCTTTTGGCTATGGGCTAAGGGCAGGGTAACCCCTACAGAACCCTGCAGTCACAGGGTACATCTTTTGGCTATGGGCTAAGGGCAGGGTAACCCCTACAGAACCCTGCAGTCACAGGGTACATCTTTTGGCTATGGGCTAAGGGCAGGGTAACCCCTACAGAACCCTGCAGTCACAGGGTACATCTTTTGGCTATAAGCTAAGGGCAGGGTAACCCCTACAGAACCCTGCAGACACAGGGTACATCTTTTGGCTATGGGCTAAGGGCAGGGTAACCCCTACAGAACCCTGCAGTCACAGGGTACATCTTTTGGCTATAAGCTAAGGGCAGGGTAACCCCTACAGAACCCTGCAGACACAGGGTACATCTTTTGGCTATGGGCTATGGGCAGGGTAACCCCTACAGAACCCTGCAGTCACAGGGTACATCTTTTGGCTATGGGCTAAGGGCAGGGTAACCCCTACAGAACCCTGCAGTCACAGGGTACATCTTTTGGCTATGAGCAATAAACCCCTACAGAACCCTGCAGTCACAGGTACATCTTTTGGTTATGAGCAATAAACCCCTACAGAACCCTGTATTCACAGGGTACATCTTTTGGCTATGAGCAATAAACCCCTACAGAACCCTGTATTCACAGGGTACATCTTTTGGCTATGGGCTAAGAGCAGGTAATCCCTACAGAACCCTGCAGTCACAGGGTACATCTTTTGGCTATAAGCTAAGGGCAGGGTAACCCCTACAGAACCCTGCAGTCACAGGGTACATCTTTTGGCTATAAGTTAAGAGCAGGGTAACCCCTACAGAACCCTGCACTCACAGAAAACCCAGGCGCTTTGTAACAAGCTATGGCACCATGCAACACAGCACAAATGTCTACATGGTCATCTGCATCAGGCAAATTCGCCGCTTGGAGCAGCACCACCAAGTCCTATGTCTCAACAGCATTCACCCTTAAATACAACTTCACGGACAACCAAGCTCCCATCCCATAGCACCCAGCAGGAACTGAAGGAAAAAACCCATGGTCACATGCCAAAGAAATAAGAGGGAAGCAGGAAGAATTTTTTAATAATATTAATCAAAGGACATAACTCTTGAGAATTGGACATAACTCTTTGAGAATTATCTCCCATATTGTACTTTTCAGATCTAACGCAATTTGCGCTACCCATTCAGCTAGCATAGAAGCAGATACGTGTTCTGAGCTTACTGTTTTTGTACTTTGTATCTGCTTCTATGCTAGCTGAATGGGTAGCGCAAACTGTGTTAGATCTGAGAAGTACATGGGAGATAATTCTCAAGAGTTATGTCCTTTGATTAATATCACGGTCACATGCACCATCAGATGTAGTCTCACCATGTAGTTGGCAAAATAAAAAATAGAAAAAAGAGGGAAATAGCGTCAATCTGGATATTGCAGCACTACTGGAATCGTATGACAAATAGGCCTACTTGTCTATAAAACTCTTGACAGGCTTCACAGGGGAAATGCTGACACGTGTTAAATCTTAAATTCATATCCATTTTTAAACTTCCAATGTGAAAAATACCATTCTGTATATTCTGTATATTGTGCAGAGTTCATGTGTCAACATTTTATTTTCATTCTGTGTAAAAAAAAAAATTAAAAAAATTTTTTAGTTTTGTTTTTTGTTTTTTTTGTTTAGTTTTGTTGTCACTCTTCGTTGCCACATTGTATGTTAGCTATCTGTTTGTTGTGACACAAAAAATGAATAAAAAGAAACCAGAAGAGCAAGTAAACCAAAAAGAACACGTATTCAAGACCAGACAAGACAAGACTTGTTGTATTGAATACGCGTTCTTTTTGGTTTACTTGTTCTTCTGGTTCCTGTTTGCTTGGACGCGGGCAGTCGCACTTCTTTTGGATCTTGAATAAAAAGGTTTTTAAAAAAAAACAACTCTGAGAGGCTACGCTCACACCAACCCCATGCCCCACTCTACATCCTACATCCTACACACACACACACCAACCCCATGCCCCACTCTACATCCTACATCCTACACACACACACACCAACCCATGCCCCACTCTACATCCTACATCCTACACACACACACACCAACCCATGCCCCACTCTACATCCTACATCCTACACACACACACACCAACCCATGCCCCACTCTACATCCTACATCCTACACACACACACACCAACCCCATGCCCCACTCTACATCCTACATCCTACACACACACACACACCAACCCCATGCCCCACTCTACATCCTACATCCTACACACACACACACCAACCCCATGCCCCACTCTACATCCTACATCCTACACACACACACACCAACCCCATGCCCCACTCTACATCCTACATCCTACACACACACACACCAACCCCATGCCCCACTCTACATCCTACATCCTACACACACACACACCAACCCCATGCCCCACTCTACATCCTACATCCTACACACACACACACCAACCCCATGCCCCACTCTACATCCTACATCCTACACACACACACACCAACCCCATGCCCCACTCTACATCCTACATCCTACACACACCCGTAATGTAGACAGCGGTGGTAGATGGTCCATCACTCGCCTCAGCATATTTTTGCTGGTTCTTCATGCGGTTCCTGAGACAGCAGTAGATGGCCAGGCCCGCCACAGCAATAATCAGTATGGACCCGGCCACCACTATCCCCACTATGGCGCTGGTGTCCAAAGGCATCTCGTAGAACGTAGACGAATCCTTCTCAAAGTCAAATGGAGGCCCTGCACGAACATAATAATAATAATAATAATAATAATAATAATAATATAATAAATAAAATCACATTTATATAGCGCTAACTCTCCCACACATAGGTAAGGACTCACTGCGCTTTACATTAATTAGTTCATACACACGCATACACACACATACACAAAGATACAAACAAACACACCACACACACAAGCATACACACAAAGATGCTGAGGCAGGGTACACTCAAGCCTGTTAGGCGAGAGACCCTTGACCCAAGTCATATATTCAGGACACGAACTGAAGAATTACATAAAAAAAGCAGAAAAAGAAGCAGAAGAAGAAAAATCAGCTCTTACTGCAGGAAGCTGGTGAATAGGGTAAGTGTGTCAAAGGGTTACGTTTTTGCTGATTGCTGGCAAGTGGTGCACAAGGTACGTTTGCTTGCTGGCATGGTTGCAATGCAGAAGTGGTGGACAGGTGCAGGAATCAAAAGGTTAAAAAAAAAAAAAAAACACCACCAAAAATTTGAATTTTCGCTGCGCAATCATGAAACGTCCTTGAATGTTATATGGAACCAATACTGTTGTGCGGATGCGAGGCGTGGACAGTCTGCAAGCAAAGCCAGAGCAAGATTGAGGCAGCCGAGATGTGGCTTCTAAGAAGAATGTTGAGAGTTCCATGGACAGCAAAGAAAACAAACGAGACAGTCTTGATGGAGGCAGACACAAGTAGATCACTCATAAGGAAGATCAGGAAAAGACAGGCAACATTTATAGGCCATTTTATGAGGAAGGGGGATTTGGAGCACCTGGTCACAACGGGAAAGCTGGAGGGAAAGAGAGCACCAGGTAGATCCAGGGAGAGAATGCTGGACGGACTTGCAAAGTGGCTGGGGATGAGGAGGGTGGGGGAGATGCTAGGGGCAACGAGAGATAGAGATGGTTGAAAGTCCATGGTCGCCAACGCCATGCGGCAGGGCACCTGATGATGATGATGATGAATCATGAAACAAAAAATCGAATGTATGCGCTTGTTATTGTTATTTTTACTTAAAGCCCGAGTGACTGCAGAAAGCCATGTCAGGGCTAGAGGGAATAAGTGGTAAAGCCATCGTGGTCGTTCGTTCTTTGATTTAACGTCTTTTCACTATAAGTGATATTAGACGGGGTAGGGGGGGGGGGGTGAAGGAATAAATAAAATAAAATGTAGAACGATAGTTAAGCGGGTTGGATTGGGGCAGAGGGGAGATAGACTAAAAAGACATAAATAGGTGGGAGAACAGGAAAATGGAACGAAAACTTAACTCTAACAATTAACTTCAACAATGTGAAGGGAAATTGTAACACTAATACACAAACCGCATAAAGTTAAAGTAATGCGTTAACAGGACTGTGAACTAATGATTCTGAAATTTTAACTAATAAAGATTGATCTGATGTAACTTTTTGGAAATGGGTTTCAGAATACTTTTCTTGAGTAAACATTTTTGGTAAAAAAAGAACGTAGCATTTTGCAGTAGAATAAGCAGTGAAACAGTGTGAACTGTTCACCGCAAATACACTTGACATTTTTACAATATTTTGTTTTCAACGCGTTTAGCTGATACGAAAACGAACAGCAACAATCGATCTCAAATGATACATGGAAGAATACTGCAATTTTTTACCTACGTTTTGAACGGTAAATCTTATCATTTGCTGTGACACAAACTGTGGTCCATTTTAGTTAGGTGTGCATACTTCATGATTTGGTGACGGTACTATGTAGTTTATCGTTACTGTTGTTCTTATTGTTGTTTTATTATTATTGTTATTGTTATTGTTGTTTTAAGTCCAGCTGACTTCACACAGCCACATCAAGGCTATAATTCTCTCCAAACATTGTCCATGCCTTGCTGAAGACAAAAAAGAAGAGACCCAAAGAGTAAATCAGAAACACATATCTGTGCATTTGTGCACAAAATCTAAGGATATGCCCCTGGCGTTGATCACTCCATCCAATTTATCACTTAAAGATTTAAGAAAACACATCTGAATACAAATTTAAACATAACTAAGGACACTAAAACATATATACAAAAACCGGCGACTGGTTCAGTGGCCTGTGACTT
>JAPXFY010000018.1:7568208-7570708 GCA_030674185.1 Monoplex corrugatus
AGAGACAGAGAGAGAGACAGACAGACAGACAGAGATACAGACAGCGAGATACAGACAGAAAGAGAGACAGACAGAGATACAGACAGACAGACAGACAGTACAGGGTAGCCTAACTTTTCTCCCAGTTTTTGTTACCAGAGGCAGTACAGGGAAGAGTAACTTTGATTTTTTTGTTGTTGTTGTTGTTGTTTTGTTTTGTTTTCGTTACCCAAACCTTTATGACATGTCTCTATTGTGGAGCAAAGAAGAACCGACAAAACGGGCATACATGCAATTAACTGCAGACCACGGTATCAGGTTACTGCCGCTGTCGTGGGAAACATGCGCTGTAAGGTGATTACTGGAAGGTTTGGGGGAGCGCATAAGGAACTGCCTTAATTCCATGAATCCCTCTTGAACAAACTCCAAAGCATAATTTTGTGCACGTGTGTGTGTGTGTGTGTGTATTGGTGTGTGTGTGTGTGTGTGTGTGTGTGTGTGTGTGTGTGCGTGTGTGTGTGTGTGTGTGTGTGTGTGTGTGTGTGTGTGTGTGTGTGTGTGTGTGTGTGTGTGTGTGTGTATGTGTGTACATACACACGTGCAAGAACAGGCATACTTGCTCACACTAATTATGATTCACTCCCTTTGTGCTTGAATGTATGCACTGTGTTCTATGCATATCATATCATCATCATCATCATCATGTGCCTTGCGATGGCGTTGGCGATCATGCCCTCCCACGAATCTTCCTGTCGCTGCAAGTACTCACCTTTCTGTCTGCACACTGCAGTCCGTCCAATGTTTTCCCCTGACCTACCTGGTGCTCTCTCTCCGTCCAACTTTCTGGTGTTCTATGCATGCACTCGTAAGTCGTACCAGTATAGTTTTCATAGTGGATACTGTTGCCCACATGTATGGGTTTCTGATTCATTGTTGTTCCATTAAGTTTTCATATGTGTTATCCTGTATAGTATCACTGATAATGTATGTGCACACATGTATGTGAGTTTTCATGTGTTGTTATCACTAAACTTATTCAATTTGTATATGCACACATGTATGTGAGTTTTCATGTTTGTTATATCAACTATAATGTATTACAGTATATATGATACACATGTATGTGAGTTTTTCATATGTTTGTTATATAACATATGTATGTGCAACATGTATGGGTTTTCGTTTGTTATATCACTATAATTATTCACACATGTATGTGAGTTTTCATGTTTGTTATATCACTATAAGTATTCACACATGTATGTGAGTTTTCATATGTTTGTTATATCAACTATAATGTATTGCACACATGTATGTGAGTTTTCATATGTTTGTTATATCAACTATAATGTATGTGCACACATGTATGTGAGTTTTCATGTTTGTTATACAATAGTTAGCACACATGTATGTGAGTTTTTCATGTTTGTTATATCAACTATAATGTATGTGCACACATGTATACATGTGAGTTTTCGTGTTTGTTATGTCAACTAGAATGTATATGCACACATGTATGTGAGTTTTCAAGTGTTTGTTATGTCAACTAACATGTATATATATATATATGTACACATGTACTGTGTGAGTTTTCAAAATACGTTCGTTATAGCAACTTTAATGCCTATCAATTAACATCAGGAAGAGAGTTCTTGAATGTTATATAGAACCAATACTGTTGTACGGATGTGAGGCGTGGACAGTCAACAAAGCCAGAACAAGATTGAGGCAGCCGAGATGTGGTTTCTAAGAAGAATGTTGAGAGTTCCATGGACAGCAAAGAAAACAAATGAGACAGTCTTGATGGAGGCAGACACAAGTAGATCACTCATAAGGAAGATTAGGAAAAGACAAACAACATTTATAGGCCATTTTATGAGGAAAGGGGATATGTAGCACCTGGTCACAACGGGAAAGCTGGAGGGAAAGAGAGCACCGGGTAGACCCAGGGAGAAAATGCTGGACGGACTTGCAGAGTGGCTGGGGACGAAGGGGTGGGAGAGATGCTATGGGCAACGAGAGATAGAGACAGATGGAAGTCCATGATCGCCAACGCCATGCAGTAGGGCACCTGATGATGATGATGATGATATCAACTTTAGTGTATGTGCACACATGTATGTGAGTTTTCATAATATGTTTGTTATATCAATCATCATATTTCAATCTCCTACACACCTTTGCCCGGTGGATAAAGATGAAGATTTGTCCAATATCCCAGGTCAACATGTGTGCAAACCTGTCAGCGCCTATACCCCCTTTGTTGTGTATACACACACACACAGAATATCAAATATGCATATTTACTGTTATTGTTATTGTTGTTTAAAGCCCAGCCGACTGCATAGAGCCATATCAGGACTATAACCACTTCAAAACATACAAAACTCCAACAGAAAAAAGAAAAGAAAATTAAGTATGCACATCGATGCATTCACTCACATAATCTAAGGACATGCCCCCAGCGTTGACCACTCCGTCCAATTTATCGCACAAGAGATTTAAAAAACACACCTGAATA
>JAPXFY010000018.1:7585708-7593208 GCA_030674185.1 Monoplex corrugatus
TGTTTGACATCAAACTGGACAACAAATTCAGGACACAGGATTTGACGCATCAAGAAACCACGTTCACTGACAACAAAGACGAAATACAGAGACTACTGTAGCCGTCAGTTTGAGCTGAGATTCAATGTGTTATTTATGCCATGCCTTTTGAGAAGATGATGACCTGCAAGAGACTGTGGATTGTTCTCAAAGCAACACGCTTTACTTCTGTCCCCAGCCTTCTATTTCAAATCAAGACACACACCTTACAGCACGTGGGATTATGCTAGCATTTTTTAGTTCAAATCTAGACAGCAACTAATTCAAAAAGTAAAACATCAAAACCTCTTTCTCTAATGTAAAATACTACAGCTGACAAATTAATGCTTTCATTTTTTGTGTCCGCAGTTGAAACAAGACATCAAAACTCACAGGAAATTGAGCACGTTTTCTTGATGGCGCCTTAGCCAGAGGTGTGAACAATAAAGGCAGCATTCAGCACTCGCTAAGCAGGAAGTCCACTGATAGGTCAAGGCAAATCACATGACAGTCATGGACAGCTTAATTAATTTTGGCCAGTGGCAGAGAACTAAGCTGGTCAGGTTAGCTATGCTTTTTGATTTTATATATACATATACATATACATATAAATATACATATCCATATATATATGTGTGTGTGTGTGTGTGTGTGTGTGTGTGTGTGTGTGGTGTGTGTGTGTGTGTGTGTGTGTGTGTGTGTGTGTGTGTGTGTGTGTGTGTGTGTGTGTGTGTGTGTGTGCATTTGTTTAGTCCAATTATCATCATCAGATGCCTTGCCGCATGGCGTTGGCGATTATGGACTTCCATCTGTCTCTATCACTTGTTGCCTCAAGCATCTCTTCCACCCTCCTTGTCCCCACCCACTCTGCAAGTCCGTCTAGTATCTTCTCCTGGTTCTGCCCGGTGCTTTCTTTCACTCCAGCTTTCCCATTGTGACCAGGTGCTCCAATTCCCCTTTCCTCATAAAATGGCCTATAAATGTTGCCTGTCTTTTCCTAATCTTCCTTATGAAAGATCTAGTTGTGTCTGCTCCATCAAGACTGTCTCGTTTGTTTTCTTTGCTGTCCATGGAACTCTCAACATTCTTCAGTCCAAACAGAAATTAAAGTCAATTAATCAACTCTATCCCTGAACACAAAATAAGAAGCCTGCTGCACTACTTCTCTGAAACTGTTGTGTTGCTTTGTGTTATGACTGTTGTATACAATCCCTGGCAGTCCCACAAAAGTATATCTCTCCTATCATCGAACATGATAGTATGGTCGACTGTGACCTTTCATGAACTTTTAACATGATAGTATGGTCGACTGTGACCTTTCATGAACTGACAGAAACTGGTCGTCATTCACATAATTTCAATTTCATCAATGTGCCTGTTTGCTGACAGACACACACACAAGCTACCACACTGAAGCTAGCACCCTCCACCATATGTATGCCATTACACACACCACCGATAAACTCATCCACACTGTAACATATAATCGCCTGTCCAACCAGGACAAACACACCCATTTCCCTACAGTACCAAAACCAGAAGAGGAGGTGCGCATCACCATTTCTGAGATCTGTGAAAAGCACTCCTCCTCTTCCACCAGCGAACATCATTGACCTTTCTCTAAGCCTGCTTGCAAAACGTGACGAGCTGTTGCAAATCATTGCCAGGTGCCCACACACCTCAGTAGTGGCTCACACCAAATCAGGCATTAGTAGCAAAGCAACAGATCATACAACAATTACGAAATACACCGAGATATGCACACAAAGGCCTATCCATTCTTTGGGAACCGTTTGCTTCTTCCTCACACTGACAAGATCTACTTACACTGTGACGGATTCCTTCAACTCAACATAAATTCTGTGAAACGTGCGGATTACGTCCACAACTGAGGACCTGCCACATCCCAATCCCTCTCATGAGATTTTTTACACATACACACTCACACACATTTTCAGTGGAATGGAGTGAACCAAACTTCTAGCCATATCACACCTTGAGCAATTTTACAAGATAATTTTTGTTCTCTTACATTTCCAACACCATATCAATGGCCAAGAATGTCGGAAAATGTTTTATAATGCTATGATGATGGCGATGGCAAAGATGCAGATAACGATCATGATGCTATGGGGTTCCATTCAAGATTGAAACTGTGTGACAGGGCTCTACTGTACTCTATGCTTGCTTTCATATATACTGGCATCAACCATGCCTGAGAGATACAGACATCTGCAGTGATGGTAAAACAAATTGGGCAACATCCTCAGTGACGCTTCCGTGAAGTGGATAAGACTCTACTGTGTGGTCCCAGTCCTTTCAATGAGCCCATAGCACACTCAACTCTACATTGGAGCAGTTTGGGGAAAAAAAAAAAAAAAAAAATTCCCACGATGATTCTAACAGGCCTGATGAACATTACAACACATGACACAGTCCTGACACAGTCCCAAAGAGTAGAACCTGATTCACAGAATTCGCTCAAACCTATAACTTATCTCCTTCACATCAGATCTGAGGTGTGTGTATCACAGTCAGCACTAACTATACCAAACTATAAACCTGCACAATTCTTCACTCCGACTAGTCTTGGGGAACATGTCAAACACTGCAGACAGGACCAATGTCTATCCAGTGACACAAATCCAGGTCTGCTTATCTGCTGAAATGAAAAGAACACAGCAGCAACTGGACACTCCACTCTGGACACAACAATGATGCCTCTGTCTGTTGATCAGACAACCGATGGCCCTGGTTAAGGACTCAGTTAGATGCAGAACAGAGTCGGCTGAGGATACAAGAGATTAAACAATAACATGACAAGGAGACTGAGGCTGGTCCAATCCCCCAGTGTCCATGTAGCATGGACAACCAGACAGGAGAACATAACCATCCTCCCAGTCACGAAGTCATCAGGAGAGCCATCTGGCCTTGGAACACTTCACTACATGTCAAACTCTATTACTGGACATAATAGAATATGGAAAGAAAATGGAATCACATCAGGTT
This sequence comes from Monoplex corrugatus, assembly GCA_030674185.1. NCBI lineage: Eukaryota > Metazoa > Mollusca > Gastropoda > Littorinimorpha > Ranellidae > Monoplex > Monoplex corrugatus. The sequence goes on from JAPXFY010000018.1 coordinate 7,588,736, forward strand.
GCATCTGAACTGATGACCTGACCAGCTGTGTGAACGATAAGAAGATGATGAAATCTGAGGTCCTCCATGACTGAAAAAGGCCTTCTTCCAGATCTTCAATTCCTCACTTTAGGACCATGGGCACGAGTTACTTTCAACCAACTTTTACTTTCAAACTCTTCTTGAAGTCGAAGTCTATGGGGAAAAAGTACCAAAAACAGCTCAATGTCTGAAGACAGTCTCTGTGGGTACCAAGACTTTGACATAGCACGCCAAGAAGATAGGATCTTTTCTTCCCCTCACCTCCACCCCATCTCCCTGGGGGGAATTTTTCAAAGGTCCACGTAAGACCAAAACAGCTTAACCCTTTCACTCCCACATCCTGTCCACCAACTGTCAAAACTTAACCCTTTGACTGCTTCACCCTATCCTACAGCTTCCTGCAGAAAGCTGGTGGATAAGGTAAGGGAGTCAAAAAGTTAAGTTTTTGCTTTGCTAACACGTTTGACAATACAGGATGATGGTGGACAGGGTGCAGGAGTCAAAAGGTTAACAAGCTGACAATCTTTGTTGTATTCTTCTTGAGGGGCTGGCTCAAGCTGCTTTGTTTCGTCACATTTTGTTACACCATAGTCCAACCGACATCAACCTCAGTACCAGGCCTACAACTAGTGTTGTCATCTATATGGAATGGTGCAGGGCTTTCTTTGATTAAAAATTGTGTAGTCTTCAGGTGTCTATACACCTGTATACACAGCAGAGTCTAATACGGAAAGATTACAAGGCAGCTGAAATTCTGACACGCAAGCTGAAGATTCTGAAGAAGAAAAATACAGGTAAGTTTCACAGGCTACACAAAAATGGAATCCAAAACACAGGCAGATCAACAAGCACAAAGAAAACCACACGGATTATACGATAAACACACCATGTGGTAAGATTCACCAATACTGCCATTGTGTATGTGACTGAACAGTTGCTACAACTACTGCTACTACCATCACTGCAAACACAATCGTTTGTAAAACAAGTGTTCAGTATATCACATTTCAAGAAAAACAATAACAAAAATACATTTACATAAAATATAATAAGTGTTGAATACATCACACTCCATGTAAAACAATAACAAAACTCAACACACAAGCTACACCTTTTTGACATTGATGGTGAGCATCAAGTGACATGACCTACTGTGTACAAGAAAGTCAGAATCTGCTCACCATTTTCAACCTCACTTGAAATCATCATTCTTACAGTCCCCTGCTTTGCAGGGCCTGAGATTCATTTCATGCTGGTCTGCCCTAGATATGAAATTCTGAGAGCTGAATTAATTCCAGTTAAGTACTACTATATGAAATTCTGAGAGCTGAATTAATTCCAGTTAAGTACTACTATATGAAATTCTGAGAGCTGAATTAATTCCAGTTAACTTCTACAGATCGTTCATCAACGTTTGGATTCACGTTAATGGCATGTACCAACAAAACAATAACAAATAAGCAAAACAAAACAAATTTGCACTATTTGTTTTACACCATCAGATTTATGAAAATCTCATACTGACAGCTAACTATGATTGTTTTGTATTTGATTGACCTGATTTCTGTTTTCTTTTTCTTCACTCCTACGGTAATAGGCCAAAGGCGAAAACTTTTTCGACTTCAATTTATACAAGAAGCTGGTAAATAGGGCATGGGGGGAAAATGTGTTAACATTCTGATGAATACATCTGCATGTACAAAAGAGTCTGGTGTTTGCTGAAAAGAGACCCATCACACTCAGACAATTCCATATGTGCTCCACCCAAATCTGCCAGCAATTTTCTAGCACTGTAGCAGACTCCCTAAACCAGCGCAAAACCTTATGCTTTGCCAAGGTCTTGAAATTGGGGGGAAGAGGAGGGGAGCCGAGACAGATGTATCAAACCCTAAACTGACACCATCAGAATGACGGAAACATTAAGATGGGCGGCAAACAGGCCATCTTTTAATGTTGCAGGCTGGGATTGAGAGCTCAAGATGTCAGCACAAAATCCTACCAAACAGTGTTAACCCTTTCACTCCCTCACCCTATCCACCAGCTGCACAACATTAACCCTTTCACTCCCGCACTCTATCCACCAGCTGCACAACATTAACCCTTTCACTCCCTCACCCTATCCACCAGCTTCCTGCAGCTGGTGGATAGGGTGAAGGAATGAAAGAGTTAAGTCTTTGCTTTGCTGTCGTAATTGACAATGCAGGATGCTGTTGGATAGTGTGAGGGAGTCAAAAGGTTAAGACACAATCTTACTGACTTTACTTGCACTCCCAACCAATTTCTACTATTTTAATAGATATTCAAATAAGGTTAAAAACAAATTCACATCAGCTGAAGGAATTACGTGTTCCTTTGTCTGTCTATAAACAAAATTTGTCAGGAAATATCTTTCGGCTTTAAGCATTTCACTTACATAGTATCATTTCATTTTCTTGTTTTTACTCTTTTGACATTTTTTTCATGGATCTTGGTTCAATGGCAGGAGGAGATTTCATATTGACTGGAGAAAAGTGTGTGAGGGTGTACGTGTGCTTTTGTGACAAAAGTGATCACAAGCTTTTTTTTTTTTTTTTTTTTTTTAAACGTGAGTTGTGATTTCTTTGCATGTAAACATCACTAGAAATTGACGCAATTTTGGCGACAACCTCACCACATAAAAAAAATTTTTAACCACACATTTTTAAAGATACAAGTCAATTGACCTATTATGCTTGCTAAGGAGGCGACTATTCCCCTTAAGTGATTGTCTTGTAATTTAACTTACATCTTTTATTCAGGTTTATTCAGTGTGTGTGTGGTGTGTGTGTGTGTGTGTGTGTGTGTGTGTGTGTGTGTGTGTGGTGCGTGTGTTGTGTGTGTGTGTGTCTCTGTCTGTGTGTGTGTCTGTGTCTGTGTGTGTGTGTCTGTGTCTGTGTGTGTGTGCTGTGTCTGTGCGTGTGTCTGTGTCTGTGTGTGTGTCTCTGTCTGTGTGTGTGTCTCTGTCTGTCTTGTGTTTATGTGTGTGCATTCTTTAAAGAAAAAAAAATTATTAACACCGCTGGGCCATCAGGTTCCCCCTTCCCATTTTTCTTCTTTTTTTTTTTTTTTTTTTTTTTTTTTTAGTTGAGGTCATGTGGGTTCTGACCAGAAGTCCTTTGGTCATTTTGTGTGATTCAACAGTTGAAATGAAATGTGGTTGATATTAATATCAAATAATTCAATCAATGTGGTTCATATTAATATTAAATAATCCATTCCATACACTAAAGGGTGGTTTTAATGCAGATATACAATGGTACACAAACCCAGATTATTTCCTCAACCCATGCACACGCACTCAAACACACACAAACAAAAAATAACATTCAAGCTGGACTGACTCACAGGTCTGTGCGTACGCACGTATACATGAACACACATATCGATGAACTTGAATAATGTGTTCAAAAACAGTAAACCATCTTGAACTGATGTTACGCACAGTATACAAAAATGCGCTCTATACGCACAAGCCCATGATTACACACAAAGTTTACTTGCTTTACGTTACCCTATGGACAGTGAATGGTTGGTTAACATCAACTTGCTGTTGAAACACATCAATGTCAAAATGTACAGACTTCTCAAAACCACTCATATGTCGAAATATACAGAATATAGACGATGAGAATCCTCTCACACTGACACGCCTTGAATTTTACACTCAAGATTTGGTTTCAATTGGAAACAGTTTTCAGTCATCTTTTTTTAAAATATGTTCACACTCACAGACGTATTGATCAATACACACACAACACACACACACCCCACACACACACACACACACACACACACACACACACACACACACACACACACACACACACACACACATCAACAGTTAGCATTAGTTACAGCAACTGAAGAAGTCAGTTTCATATACCCCCACTGAATAATTTACATGGTTTTTACAGAATAAATGTTTATACTTATCAGTCTGATTTGGTCCTATGACTTGTTAACCATATCATTCCTTAACACCATCCATCAGCTTCTTGTAAGGAAGCTGGTGGTCAGGGTGGGGGAGAGAAAGGGTCAACATGGATTTAACCACACTCTCCAACCCTCTTGTGTTCTACTTCTAGCATTCCAGTTCGGTTCGGTCTTTGATTTAACCCTTTGACTCCTGCACCCTATCTACCAACTGCAAAAACTTAACCCTTTGATTCCCTCACCCTCTCCGCCAGCTTCCTGCAGGAAGCTGGTGGAGAGGGTGAGGGAGTCAAAGGGGTAAGTTTTTGCTTTGCTAGCATGCTTGGCAAAGCAGGGTGCTGTTGGACAGGGTGCGGCAGTCAAAATGTTAATGTCTTTTCACAATGAATGATATTAGATGGATGTTTACAATTTACCAATATGCATATAACTGTCCATGTACTGTGATTCCCTCTTTAATACATTCCAAGCTGGACACTACAGTCCAACTGTACCACAAAG
>JAPXFY010000018.1:7598208-7608208 GCA_030674185.1 Monoplex corrugatus
CTCATTATGTTCACTTTCTATTTCACTTCAGTATTGTATCCTTTATTTTAAAAAAAATTCACTGTTCCTTTTCCATCACAACTGGTGAAACGTGAAATTTGGGCTGCTCGCCCTAAGGAGACCATGTCACCGCAGTACACTGTCACCCATTGCCACTTTTAACCCTCTGACTCCTGCACCCTATCCACCAACTACAAAAACTTAACCCTTTGACTCCCTCACCCTATCTACCAGCTTCCTGCAGGAAATGGTGAGAGAACCAGAGGGTTAAGTTTTCGCTTTGCAGTAGCATGATTGACAATGTAGGATGCCGGTGGACAGGTGCGGGAGTCAAAGGGTTAACAACTAAGGCTGACTAGCTAGTCAAACAGTTCATGACAGCCTGTTTGTGTGTGGGATTTTTATCTTTCTTTTTTTTTCTTCTTTGATAATGACTTCAGAAAGGCAAGAAGGCTTATTGAGCATAATGGGCAGGAACCTGGGAAATTAACCTCTCTATTAGCTACTAATTAATAGTGAATAACGCCTGTTCTACCTGTAAAAACAAAGTGCTCTGGATGATTTTGCCCCCCCCCCCCCTCCTTCCCCCTTATTTTCCTCGTGTGTGTGTGTGTGTGTGTGTGTGTGTGTGTGTGTGTGTGTGTGTGTGTGTGTGTGTGTGTGTGTGTGAGCGTGCGTCGTGCGTGCGTGTGCGTGCTGCGTGTGTGTGTGTGTGTGTGCGCGTGCATCGTGCGTGTGCGTACATGTGTGAGTGTGAAGATTATCAACCCTCATGAAAAAGCCCAATTTTTTGGTTTAAATCCAGATATAATCCACTGAAACAACATATTATAATTAATCGTTTGGTTCCACACCCTACCCACCAACTGCAAAAAACTTAACACTTTGATTCCCTCACCCTACCCACCAGCTTTCTGGATAGGGTGAGGGAGTCAAAGGGTTTAAGTTTTTGCTTTGCCAGCATGGTTGATGATGATGGATGCTGGTGGACAGAGTGCAGGAATCAAAGGATTTGATAATTAACATCACTATGTTTTTTTTGTTTTGTTTTTATAAAATATCCTTTACCCACTTGAAATATTGAATCTCTCATTTCGATTTAAGTGTATACCATATAACATTTACGTAATATATGTAGACGTCTATAGATCACAATGGACCCACACTTCAGGAAGCTGCATGAAAATGGTCTGTGGTATTCATGGCATTGGTAAACAAACTCCAACATGTTCAGCAAGGAAAATCACTCACTATACTTCAGTATCACAGTTTTCAAACTCGGTGTGACATGGAGCACATAGTATGTTTTTTTTTTTATATCTTTTCCAGTTAGGGCAATTTTTCTATACGAGTAAACCACATCACAAATGTTTGGCACGGGACCAAAGAGGGTTTAACAAGTCACCTGCAAGATGTCACAAAACAGCAAGTGCAAAATTTTTAACCCTTTCACTCCTTTGCTCTAACCACCAATTTCCTGCAGAAAGCTGGTGGACAAGGCGAGAGACTGATCAGGGGTAGCTTGCAGCTACAGTCTTTTGAGGGCTTAGTCATCTGAATCGGAAGGGCGAAGTCGACGGTGACCCAATAAGTGTCGTAGCTCACTAGCCACTTGACCCAAACGACGCCCCAACTCGCGGACTTCAGCCAACTGTTCACGACGCTGACGCTCTCTCTCCACCTGGAAGTCGGCCATCTCCTGACGAGACCTCTCCAGCTCCCCGGAGAAGTTGGACATCAGACCCTCCAGCCTGTCCCGGCTCTCCTGCAACCGATCATGGAAACTATTCAGGGCGCTGAGGCCCGTGCTGCGACTGGCCGCTGCCGCATTGAAGGTGGGCGGAGCTCGTATGACATGACTGGTGGGCGGGGAGCCTGACTGGCTGCCTGACGACGGGACGCGAGGTCGGGACGCCTGCGAGGAAGACAGACCCGGTAGGTTACGTCGTCGGGACAGGTTGGGAGGTCGGGGGCCAGATGGAGGCCTGGGCTGTCTGGGAGAGGGGGGGTTGCTTTCTGGGGACAGCAGAGATGATCTGGTGCCCCCTTCTGTGTCCACCGGGGGACTGGTGCTGGTTGAAGCTGCTGCCACATTGTTGTTGGTGTCAGTGTGCCTGATGGTGATGCGGTTCACTGTGCTTCGTCGGATGGGATGGACTCGCTGGCGAACCGACAGATGCCTCTCCAGGGGAGGGCCGTCCCCTGAAGAAGCGTCCCCATGAGCGTTAGCGTTTCGTCTGAGCAGATTTCCCCCACCTCCTCCAACTGTGGAACTATCAATCCCATCCAAGTGTGTGGTGGTGGTGAGTACAGTGGGGTCTCTGCTGTCTTCTTCAGCAGCTGCAGCGGCTCCTGTGGTCAACAGGGTTCTGGCTTGCAGACCGTGCCACCGAAACGAGACTGTGAACGATGAGGCACTCGAGGTGGGGCTCGCCCAAGGAAAGGTAACTCTAAGACAGCGCCCCTCTCCTCCTCATCATCCTCCTCTTCGTCAGAGTCATCCCTGAGCACCGAACGCCTCGTTGGCTGCGTGCTTGTTCCATATGTGGTATGGCGGTGGACCGTCAGGTACTTCAGAGCACCAGTCCATTTGCACGAGGCCATGCTGCATTTTACTTTTTTTTTCTGGATTTTCTCATCTAGTTCATCATCACGAAAGTAGTATCCCTGGCAACGGCAGACCGGGCAGCGGATACGATTGGCGTACTGGCCGGTGGTGGACCATACATACAGACAGGAGTGGCAGAACTTGTGGTGGTTCAGGCACTGCATGGTTTCCTTCAGAACCTGGTAGCTGCACACACACACACACACACACACACACACACACACACACACACACACACACACACACACACACCACACACACACACCAATATACATACACGAGACACTTGATTTTACAGACAAATATTTTCAATGTCTGAATATGACAAGTCATTGAAAGACATAAGAATGCAGTGTGTGTGAGTCTCTCTCTCATTCCTTCTCCCCTGCCACATACATGCTTGCAAAACTATTCAAATAAGTGCTCTTTTTTGTTTTAAACTTGTTTTAATTTTTTTTAACTTGTTTTAATGTTTTTCATGTTACAGTAACCAATACGCTCTTTGAGATTAGTGACTGAACTATTCCCATTCCCCCGTCCCAAATCTTTTTTTTTTCAAAAGGAAGCATTCACTTTTTTTTTCAAAAGGAAGCATTCACAAAATGGTTGTCAATGTGTGATTGATCCTTACAAAACGCCCCTTCAAAATTTGTGGAGAGGGACAAAGCAGTCCTGAAATTATATATATACCTATATTAACTAATCAAGTGTTCTGATTTTTATCAGATATTTGTACACACACTGCTCTGCCCATACTGTGTAGGCAGTATGTTGCTGCACAGTCTGCATACTCAACTGTTTGGTGGTCAAGCATGCTGGATGTTTCCATGTATTCATAACCTACTGGACACTAACATCACCTACAGGATCATTGACATGCATACTTGATGTCCTCACACATGCTGACCTGGGAGACCAGAAAAATCTCCATCATATAACCACCAGATGAGAGGCACCTGGTGAAGCTCAAACCTCAGAGCTTCAGATAGGAAGTCTGACAACTCACTCACCTGACTACCATGCTGGTAGATCCTGCAATATTTTACCTACACGTATTTAACCTTTAAGTCCCTCGTTCAAATAAATCCACTAGTCTCCTGCAGGAAGCAGATGGACAGAGTGAGCAATAGGGTGAAATCAACCGCAGTAACATCCATCACCTGATGAGCACCTCCATGTCACAGTTCATGATGAGGATGCGCACATAATTAGATTTTATTTGTGACGTTTCCTATCTTGCAATCAATGGGAACTAACTACAGGTTTGTAAAGAAATCACTTCTGTATAAGTTTGTTGTTTCTCTTCAACTGTAGCTTAATTACAGATTGAAATATCTCATGTTCTCCTGAGTAACTTGTACAGGCAAAGCCAAAATGTTTCAAATACAATAGGGTGCGTCAATCAAAACAATAATGATAACTAGCAAGTGAAACATTCGCAAAACATATCAAGCAGGAAGGATCAGACTTGGGCAATGTGTTGAAATCAGTTAATGAATCTTTCTTTGATTTGGATCAGGAATTTTTGCCTGCAGATGACGACTTTGGGAGAGAAACTGGTTAAGAAAATATGAGTGACAGATTGTCCAACAAACACACATCAAACTACAAAAAGTCTTCAGTGATTTAGTTTTTGGCATGGATGCTGGAATGCTGTTTTCATTATGCAAGTAAATAAAACATTTTGTACCACTGTTTGAAGTAGCTCATTGGTGGGTATTTTTTAAACTCCAAAAATACAGTGGAGTCTGCCTACAGTGAAAATCAAGGGAGATGTAAATTTAAATATGTTTGTTATAACAGCAATTTGCAGCAGCAACAAGTACAAATAATCAATGACCTTACACAGTACTGATGGTTTGTTGCCTTGCTGATGGAGCTAGATGTTATTCACAACCCCTATTTCATACATCATCCTTATGTTTATCACTCCCCTATTTCACATGTCATCATTATAATGTTTATCATTGAATTTCATGGGTCAGACAATGAAGAAGCCAAAAAGAAGCAAACATACACTCACACACACACACACACACACACACACACACACACACAGAGCATATACACATCACTTCTGGCGTTAAGTCAAGCTGATTGCTGTGTTATAACATGCAGTTACGATGCTCCAATGGTACCACTACCAGTCTTGAGCGCTCGTTCATTGTACAACAAGGCTTTACATAGCAAGCATGGCCTCTGTAAAATGTATATTTGTTCATACAAAGAGGAATTCACTATGCATCATAGTAGACTTTGTTTGCTAAAGACAGTATTTTTTAAGGGGGGAAGTGAAGAAAATGGGCAAGGAATATGAAAAATATATTTCTGCTGGAAATTTGTTGTAACTGGGTTTGTTATGGGTGGTCTACACTTTATTGCATTGTCAGGTACCAATGATCATTTTAGCACGCTTTCAGAGTTAAAACCCTTCATCATCATCAGGTGCCTTGCCGCATGGCATTGGCGACCATGGACTTCCAACCATCTCTATCTCTCGTTGCCCCCAGCATCTCCCCCACCCTCTTCATCCCCAGCCACTCTTGCAAGTCTATCCAGCATTCTCTCCCTGGGTCTACCTGGTGCTCTCTTTCCCTCCAGCTTCTCCGCTGTGACCAGGTGCTCCAAATCCCCCTTCCTCATAAAATGGCCTATAAATGTTGCTTGTCTTTTCCTAATCTTCCTTATGAGTGATCTACTTGTGTCTGCCTCCATCAAGACTGTCTCGTTTGTTTTCTTTGCTGTCCCTTACTACAGTTAAATGGATTTTACATATTTTTGGAATGTAATATGTTGCTAGTAGAAGATAGGCAATGTCAATGTGAAAAACAAACATAAAAACAAACAACAAAAGACCCTTACCAAATGCTACAGGAGAACTCGTCCTGCTCATCTTCAGTCAGGTCCAAGAAGATGTCTTCGCTGTAACCGCCAGGCTTGATGGTGGGCCTGGCAGGGCGACGAGCTGCAGCTGCGTCCGACGATGCTAGCGACAGCACCGCCTCCAGCAGCGCCATCAGGTTCTCGTTCATGCTGGTCCATGATCCTCCCCCTGGTTCTGCCATCTTGATACAATTCTTCCTTCTCCCACTCTCCCTCACTTCAACAGTGGTTGCACCTGTTCACTGCTTGCACGTTCTGTCCAACACAACAATTTTGATGCATTTATGATGCAGTATGATTTTATGATGCAGTATGATTTTGCCCCCTGTATATTTTATGCATTTATGATGCAGTATGATTTTGCCCCTGTATCCTGTAGCATGAACAGTGGTACGAGCAAAGGCAAGTCTTATAACCATTCTCACAGATAAAGTACAGCATGCACACGGCTGCATTTTCCCAGCCATTCTGACACCCTTCAGTTGCAAGCTGGCATCACCTGCGAGTGCTATTTTTAGCCAAGCAGGGTCAACCAAAGTCTTATCTCTGTAGTGTAGGGTGCCTTTGTGCTCAAGCAAGAAAGAAAGAAGCTGAGTGCGCTATACACGGCAGCAGGACGGGCGAAAAGGGTGTGGGGAGTGGAAGGGAAGGGGAAAGATACGCGCTATTAATAGCCAGCAGGGCAGAGCCAACTAAAGTATCTCGGATTTGTGTGCCCTGTGCACGATGAATTTTTTTTTTTTTTTTAATCAAATTCTGTCACATCTGTCACTTTGTGCCATTTGTGGTAAGAAGCAAGATGTCACAACCTGAATCATAATGCAAAATGGCAAATGGGCACCAAAATGGTGGCTACTCACTGTGGTTGTTTCTGCCTACACTTGCAGGCAAGTTTTTATCAGATGCTTTTCACTACTTTACCTGAGATGAATTCAGTTTCAGTCATGTTCCAAAACTTCAAGCATTCTACTTTCTACTTAAATCAAAAGATGAAAACACCGTCTCATGCCGCATAGTGCACCTTCATGTCCTGCAGAATATCTTAGTTACAGTCCAAATTTATGTACACTTGTGGTGGCAATATTTTGCTTCATCTGGTAGCATTTCCTTCTGCGGATAAGCACTCCATAACAGAATTCATCAGTCCCTTTGAAAAAAATTTTTCGACTGATGTTTAACCCTTTGGCTCCTGTGCCCTTTCCACCAGCATCCTACATTATCAACATATGCACACACACACACTCTCTCTCTCTTCTCTCTCTCTCTCACACACACACACACACACATGTATGCACACATGCAAGCACACACACCCACAGAGCAAGGGAGGATAGAGAAAGAGTAAACTGTCCAGAATGTGCCCTGTCCCTTTCATTCACACCCCCTCTACCTCTCCCCTCTACCTCCCCCCTCAACCTCCCCTTAACACACACACAAACACACACACACTGACATACCATATTACTAAGCTTACTGTACTGAAGAAATAAAGAGCTGTCAAGAGGAACTAACTCTTGCAATTTGGTGGTCAATATTTCTGTAATGCCTAATGAAACATTGTCATGATTGTGTTACTTTTTTAGTACACTTCAACAATGCAAAGGCGACTGAGAAATCATGACGCGCATTGTACATCAGCAACACAGCTAGCAAGTTAATATCATACAACAATCATATGACTGTACTGATTATATTATGGTATACAGATAGACCTTCCAGAGAGGCTAATTTAGAGTTTAGGGGTTATTTCAAGTATGCCAACAGCTGATACAACTTGTCCTATGATTTTAATACATTTATTTGTGTTTGTTTATTATTCATAACATTATTTGTTTACTTATTTCTCTATGTAACGTTGTGAGATTCTGTGTTCGAAATAAAGCTACTGACGACTCAGTCAACAACTCAATTTACTGCACATGTCTTTTCAGTTTCATTTATTAAAATGAAAAAAATAAAACCAGCAAAACTGACAAACTGCAACAATATGGTCAAGTTGAAACTTCAAAAGCTTTCATCACATTACTGTCCTTTGCAAATTGCACAGCATGCACCATACAAACATTTTTCCTTCGGTTACAGAAAGTAAGTATGAATTCAAAATGAGTATTCTTTGTGAACAATTTGCCAGGCAGCAATATCCATGGCCCCCAAAAGTCACACAACTGCAAGTCTGCATAATTAGCCGACGCTCTTGTCTGATACACTGTGCAATTGTTGTTTCCACTCTGTAGGCCTACAGACTGTATACTACTAACTAGTAACTGCATTTCCAAAATGCAACCACAATGACAACAACCTATCCAATTGATTGAAGTCCTGTTATTATTAATATTGGACCTACAAGACACAAGTTATGAAAATGTAAACAATAAATGCGGAAAAAAAAGGATATTTACTGGCAGGTTATGTTCAATAATTGATCAAAATCAATAATCAACAACTCTAAACAGTAAAAATATAAACAATAACATGGTCTTGTCTGCTAAAACAGGGTTGGGTTTGTGGGATTATGCACCATTTTCGACACACTCTTTTACAACAGAATTCATACTCAATTGCACATACCTAGCAAACTTCATTCTCAAATGCATCCGTCGACACCAGCCAGGTCGACTGTTTCAGTGTTGACACTTCATTTTCTTCAGAGAATCAGAATGTCAAGTTTGTCGTGTCACCCTGTCTTGTTTACAATGACACTTGACAAGGTGGCGAATGGAACGATTATGAAATCTTGCCTTCAAACTGACTGCTTCGACTTTTACAAAGAAAAAATAGCTCGTTTGCTTCGGAACATTGCAACGACTTAGTCTCACTGAATGAAATCTGCACACTTGACAAAAACTGACAACATGCGAACCTGATACTAGTTTACCTTGTCATGGCGACTTCTGCGAGCAGTCTCGCAGACGAGACTGGCGCCATGCCAGTCCTTTTCATGCTTCCCGACTGTCTTGAACTACTTCTCGTTTATCTGGAGCAGACTAATCTCCGTAAATAACATTGTACATGGGTGGTTTGCGTATTTCCACTTCCTTAGCACCAAGGCAGTTAATGCCACCTGGTGAAACGAATGACAACTCTGCGACCGAAAGTGTGTTTGGTCGAAGGGAAATTACTCAATCCTTTTGACCAATTGTTTCTAATGTGTTGCACATGTCATGTTAGCCCATTAGTTTTGACGTTACTCAAAAACTCGGGGTAGAGGGAAGGGAGGAGTAAGGGAAGGGGGAGGTGAAACAAAAATTGAAGTGAGAGCTATACGTAAGAAACAGATGGTTTTTAGATCTGTCAAGGAGATTACCGGCTTGTTTGCTCTTATTCATATACTGTTAGCCTATCTATATTTATTTTGAAATAATAATACAAGCCACATATCTACTACTAACCTTTCAAAATATGCAATTTCTTCTTCTACGATTACAATTGAAAAAGAATTATATGCTATTTATATTTTTCGCTTATTTATCTAAAAAAAACAAACATTTAATTTTTGTTTCTTTTTTGTTTGTTTGTTTGTTTGTTTAATTAAGCTTATTTTTTGTCATTATTATCATTATAAACAATAAGTTGTAGTTGACTTCTAAGAAAATAAAACATAAACAATTTTTACACTGGTCATTTTATGTCTAGAAGTAAAAGTTAAAGATATAAAAAGTGGAGCCTTTATTAATTTAATTAAAAAGATCTACGCGATCAAAATATTACTTTTTTGACAATCTACTCTTTCAAAACTTGGGCCAGGATGGATGCTTCTCACTTGTTCTCAGCTCGACTGATCGATTATTGTCGTCTGTAGTTTGCAATATCCCATACTGAGTAGGCCCACGCATCAATAGGCTAATACGGGATGGTTGCAGTGAAGCACTGTCGACGTCTCCGGGTTCAGTGTTGGCCGTTACATTCCTTCACTCAGCTTCTCGCCTCCAAATGCCTCCGTCTTGACTTTTGTGGACAACTTCTTGAGTATTTTGGCCGCAAATGTTGGTTTTATTCTCGATGTATGAGATTGGGGGTCTGCCTTTGTTCCTTTTTGCCTCTGTTTTTCCTTTTACAATGGTTGCCATGAGGTCTGTGTTATTGCTACGTGACACATGGCCAATGTATTTTAGTCTTCTCTCGTTGATGTTTGCTAGTAGTTTTCTGGTGGTATCAACTTCTTCCAGGACACTTTCATTGGTTCTTCTATCTGTCCATTTGACATGTAGTAGTCTCTGATAAAAACCACATCTCTGCTGCCTCTTTTTTTTTTTTTTTTTTTTTTTTTTTTAGTCAGCTTTTCTGAGAGTCAGATAAAACATTTTGAAAGTTTAATTTTCAGGCCATTTGGTATGCCTCTGTCTTTCTAGGTATTGTTGAGTTGGACCACTATTGAAGAAAGTTAATTCTATGCACATAAGAGAAGGAAAACTTCCAGTAACTGACAGCTTCCTAACTAAGGACCAAAAATGTTTTCAAAAGCGGAAATATTAAACAAAATTTGCACAAATTCGTCCCAAAAAATTTAAC
>JAPXFY010000018.1:7613208-7615708 GCA_030674185.1 Monoplex corrugatus
TTTCATGGGTTCAGAGATGTGTTGAAGAGCCAAAATGAGTGGTGTGGGGGTAGTGCACAAGAATGGTGCAAAAGATGTGGCAGAAGGGAAAACAAGTAAGGGAAATAAAGCCTCCAGTATTTCACATTTCTGGTCAGACAGAATAAACTAGTAAGTCATCACGATTTCTTGGTTGTTTGAAGGTAGATCTGCAAGAACTTTGGCACAGATATCAAACAGACTTAAGATACTTTATTGTGTATGTATAAATGGGCATCGCCTGGCTTTGGGGTTGCAGTAAGTAAGCAAGTGAAAATAACTTTTAGAGTAACAGGGTAGATTACTAGTATGGCTTAACCACGTTGTCTATTTTCGCGTTTGAACAAGCAGTGCTACATGTTTATAAATAGGGATGAATTTCAACACTGGCAATGGGATCATGCGTATTCAGTTTATTTTGTTGTGCTTTTTACAGGTGCGGTATGAGGTGTACTACCCATCCTCAGCCATGAGCTCCATTTCCCACAACCCCAAATACATCAAACAGGACATTGACGCCGCCCCTGGATTCAGCAACGATTACGTGCTGCAAGGCAAACCCAAAAACAGCATTGTGGTAAGCAGAGAAAGAGGTTTCCCCTGAAATATGTTGATGACTGTGACCTGCCCTCCTACCGCCCAGACTTTGACCAACCTCTGACCACCCTGACCCACACCACTGACCATGATGAGTCCCCATCCCTTGATAATGTCAAAGAAGAAGAAACAACTGATGTTAAAGATGAACAGACGACGACCGGTATCCAGGAAGAACAGACAGCCACTGGTGTTAAAGAGCAGACGACCACTGATGTCTTCTCAGCTCACTGATCGAGAAAGCGCAACAGCTGCAAAACTTCAGAGTCATGAACAAATCTCGTCGCAAAAAGAAGGCAGACAAAACCTGTTCTCACCACGAAGACGACAAGTCCCATATTGTCTACATGGAAGGGAGGCAAGAACCTTCATCTCAGGTGAGAAAGTCTGAGGAAGCCACACCCTCCAGTCACCAAGTTACCCCAATCCCATCACAATGTACCCGAGTGCTGCTTCCTAAAGATGATGTGACCACGACAAGCTTGAAGGACTGTTTTGGAGAACATTACTTTGAAGCAGGATGTAAGCCACGTAGATTCCTCCTGGATGTCACTCCAACGTGCGGGAACTGCTGAAGAAAGAAGGAATTCAGCCAAGGTGGCAGAACATACCAGTGATGCTCTGTCTTATCTGATCTGTGTTCATGATGGGTTTTATGATGATGACTATGACGTGTACAAAGTGCTGCTCAACTCCAGACTACACCAGGGGTTGCTGGCTGTGCAGGTCAACACGGAAGAGCACCAGGACTTGTACAGAGGAACAGTGATGAATCTGATCAGTCAGACCATGGACTTTGTGCAGGGCATGGTGACTGTGCTCAAAGATAAGAACCACTTCCCAGTTGTCCATGCAAACGCCACAATCTGTGCACCAGGTCGATGCCTAAACAACCTTCTTGCTTCATCCGATACCTACATACCGTCCGTGCAACGCATGTTCCAGAGGGGTTCTGCTATTTCTGATGTTTCCATGCCGACCTTGGCAGACATGCTAGAAGAAGACCCTGTTTTCTGTGACGTGTGTTATGACGACATCAGTCCCCTAACGGCAGATAGCGCGGCATCCACCTCCCTGTTGAAGTGCCAGCACCATGTGTGTGACGCCTGCTGGTCCCAACACATCCACACCCGTCTGCATGAAGGCTTTGTTCGTCTCACCTGTCCGGGTTATGACTGTCAGGAAAACGTCCAGTGGGAGTTCTGCTGTCTGTGGCAGCTTTGGACACTGTGGACAAGTTGCTGCAACGACAAGAAGAGGTTCGAATCGGCGCTTCACCCACAGAAAAATGGTGTCCCAACGAGTCGTGTGGTCGTGTCATTTCTCTCTGCCCGTCCCCATCAAATGGAGAGCTTCAGTACCAGCAGGACGTGGTGTGCGAATGTGGCACTCACGTGTGTTTCCAGTGTCTGATGCCAGCTCACTGGCCGCGTCCTGTAAACAGGCTGAAGATTACCGCCTCAACCTGACTACCACCACCTTTCCTGATCGTCTGGCTGAAGTGCATGACGACTCCAGGATTGACCAGGAAGCCAAGAACAGACGGGAACAGCAGAAGGGCCCGATGTTGGTAGAAGGAAAACATTGTCCCACGTGTAAAAGTTTCGTGTTCAAAAATGGTGGATGTCCCCAAATGGTTTGCAGATGTGGACAGCCTTTCTGCTGGTTCTGTGCCAGGCCTGGCCCATCCCATCCCAATCGTGCGGGTTGTGTAAATGCGATCCAAGAGATAAGCTGACCACCACTGTTGTTGTTCGCCACCTTGATGCTGCCAAGAGTCCAGAAAATACTCAGAAGGAACAGCAGCAAGCAGGGACTGTCGGCAGGACGCCAGAGGATGTCTCTTATGGAGAAAGCTGCAGAACATCTACAGCATCGTCAGAAG
>JAPXFY010000018.1:7625708-7628208 GCA_030674185.1 Monoplex corrugatus
GCTGTTCTGTGCGTCTATTATGTGAAGTGCCTTGTGCTCCCTCCTTGTGAGGGAGGAAGGCGCTCAACAAATGTCCAATATTATTATTATTATTAAATACTTGTATTCTTCGTTTTTCATCCATTAGATTTTTTGACGTTTTTGATTTTTGAAGTTGTTCATCTTTTAATGCAAATGTGAGCGGACTGGTTCATGAATTCCACAGT
This sequence comes from Monoplex corrugatus, assembly GCA_030674185.1. Lineage (NCBI taxonomy): Eukaryota > Metazoa > Mollusca > Gastropoda > Littorinimorpha > Ranellidae > Monoplex > Monoplex corrugatus. The sequence continues at coordinate 7,625,915 of JAPXFY010000018.1, forward strand.
GTAATAATAACATAGTTTACAAACGCAGACGTGTGAATTGTTAGTGTTCATATGTTCTTGTTTTCATCAGTGTAATCAATTTTATTTTCAAGTAGTTTGTGTATTAGTATTAGCATACATGTATGCAGTTCATAAAATATGGAAAAGAATGATATTAATAAATAACATACGTCTCAAGCTGTCGTGGTGACTTCAGTTTTCATGGGTTCAGAGATGTGTTGAAGAGCCAGAATGAGTGGTGTGGGGGTAGTGCACAAGAATGGTGCAAAAGATGTGGCAGAAGGGAAAACAAGTAAGGGAAATAAAGCCTCCAGTATTTCACATTTCTGGTCAGACAGGATAAACTAGTAAGTCAACACGATTTCTTGGTTGTTTGAAGGTAGATCTGCAAGAACCTTGGCACAGATATCAAACAGACTTAAGATACTTTATTGTGTATGTATAAATGGGCATCGCCTGGCTTTGGGGTTGCAGTAAGTAAGCAAGTGAAAATAACTTTTAGAGTAACAGGGTAGATTACTAGTATGGCTTAACCACGTTGTCTGTTTTCGCGTTTGAACAAGCAGTGCTACATGTTTATAAATAGGGATGAATTTCAACACTGGCAATGGGATCATGCGTATTCAGTTTATTTTGTTGTGCTTTTTACAGGTGCGGTATGAGGTGTACTACCCATCCTCAGCCATGAGCTCCATTTCCCACAACCCCAAATACATCAAACAGGACATTGACGCCGCCCCTGGATTCAGCAACGATTACGTGCTGCAAGGCAAACCCAAAAAACAGCATTGTGGTAAGCAGAGAAAGAGGTTTCCCCTGAAATATGTTGATGACTGTGACCTGCCCTCCTACCGCCCAGACTTTGACCAACCTCTGACCACCCTGACCCACACCACTGACCATGATGAGTCCCCATCCCTTGATAATGTCAAAGAAGAAGAAACAACTGATGTTAAAGATGAACAGACGACGACCGGTATCCAGGAAGAGCAGACGACCACTGAATGTCTTCTCAGCTCACTGATCGAGAAAGCGCAACAGCTGCAAAACTTCAGAGTCATGAACAAATGTCGTCGCAAAAAGAAGGCAGACAAAACCTGTTCTCACCACGAAGACGACAAGTCCCATATTGTCTACATGGAAGGGAGGCAAGAACCTTCATCTCAGGTGAAAAGTCTGAGGAAGCCACACCCTCCAGTCACCAAGTTACCCCAATCCCATCACAATGTACCCGAGTGCTGCTTCCTAAAGATGATGTGACCACGACAAGCTTGAAGGACTGTTTTGGAGAACATTACTTTGAAGCAGGATGTAAGCCACGTAGATTCCTCCTGGATGTCACTCCCAACGTGCGGGAACTGCTGAAGAAAGAAGGAATTCAGGCCAAGGTGGCAGAACATACCAGTGATGCTCTGTCTTATCTGATCTGTGTTTCATGATGGGTTTTATGATGATGACTATGACGTGTACAAAGTGCTGCTCAACTCCAGACTACACCAGGGGTTGCTGGCTGTGCAGGTCAACACGGAAGAGCACCAGGACTTGTACAGAGGAACAGTGATGAATCTGATCAGTCAGACCATGGACTTTGTGCAGGGCATGGTGACTGTGCTCAAAGATAAGAACCACTTCCCAGTTGTCCATGCAAACGCCACAATCTGTGCACCAGGTCGATGCCTAAACAACCTTCTTGCTTCATCCGATACCTACATACCGTCCGTGCAACGCATGTTCCAGAGGGGTTCTGCTATTTCTGATGTTTCCATGCCGACCTTGGCAGACATGCTAGAAGAAGACCCTGTTTTCTGTGACGTGTGTTATGACGACATCAGTCCCCTAACGGCAGATAGCGCGGCATCCACCTCCCTGTTGAAGTGCCAGCACCATGTGTGTGACGCCTGCTGGTCCCAACACATCCACACCCGTCTGCATGAAGGCTTTGTTCGTCTCACCTGTCCGGGTTATGACTGTCAGGAAAACGTCCACGTGGGAGTACTGCTGTCTGTGGCAGCTTTGGACACTGTGGACAAGTTGCTGCAACGACAAGAAGAGGTTCGAATCGGCGCTTCACCCACAGAAAAATGGTGTCCCAACGAGTCGTGTGGTCGTGTCATTTCTCTCTGCCCGTCCCCATCAAATGGAGAGCTTCAGTACCAGCAGGACGTGGTGTGCGAATGTGGCACTCACGTGTGTTTCCAGTGTCTGATGCCAGCTCACTGGCCGGCGTCCTGTAAACAGGCTGAAGATTACCGCCTCAACCTGACTACCACCACCTTTCCTGATCGTCTGGCTGA